>JAVQJF010115825.1:0-14600 GCA_036023855.1 Gadopsis marmoratus
CTGGGGGAGGAGTCTGGAGCGTGTTGCCGTAGAAACAGAATCCTCAGTTGGCCGGTGTGAAGTCAGAGGCGTAATATTAGGCGGTGACTGCAGTTAGATGCTGCTGGTGGTGTGAGGTGGGTGGATGGGTGGGGAAGGGAGGGGGGCCGGGGGTGACTCACACTGGAGGACGCACTCTGCATTCTAATGGATCGACACGCATGTGGACGCACTCACACACACACACACACAGAGAGTACTCTCTCTACACCTTCATTGGCTCACCTCAAGCCTTCAATCCACTGTCCCTTTCTGATGTTAGAATCTCCCATTTCTCTGCTCCTATACAACATGGCTCAGCATTATCCTGCACCACTCTGCTTCAGAACGTATAATTAATTAATTATGTCAATGCACGATCCATTAGTGTACGTCTTGGTAGCTTCACTTGCAAGTGCTGATACAGGGCATCTATTAAGAGGGAACCAAATGCTTAGACAGGCTAGTAAACTACAGCCATGTAATTGGTGACGATATAATTGCATAGCACACGTAGCAATTAAAGCGATAATATGTTTAAACCATGCTCAAGATTATCATTGGATTAACTACACTTCCAAAATGCCCTTGAGTGTAGAGGCTCACCAGCTGTTACAGGGGAAGTGTTAATAATTACGCGGACGGCTTTTAGGGCTGTTGTTTAAAGGGTCTTTTCTTTTTTTCCGCAGGGGAATCAGTTTGTATCTCATTAGATCTGTTGTGGGGAAGTAGTTCATGTTAATGAACTTTTTCCTCTCAGGGTGTGGGGCAAGAGAGCATATGCAGCAACACTAAACAGATATATTCTCAAACGCACAAATGTGAATCCCAACAATCAAAAGAAATGTGAGCCTCAGGGTCGACAAAGGCATTTCATTACAACAGCCAACGCACTTAGCGGTGAGAATGTGACAAGCAAAATGTGTAAAATCCCTAATTATGTGCAATGCATAAATCTAGTATTTCCTACAATACTGTGATATAACATGTAGCCCCAATGAAAGTGAATGTAAGTGAAGTAACAGAGGCCGGAATAATTCTGTTCATTTTATGGTCATGAATTATTAATGTCATAATGTAAAGGTCATTTGGATGCATACAAATGTATATCAACCAATGTCTATATATTTTATTATCGTAAGGGAGACTTGGTTATGTAAACTGGTCGACCTTTAATAACAATAAAGAGGTACGATTTCTCTAATTTGTGTAACCATTAAAATAACCAACATTCAGTGATGTGAAATGGATGCACAGCTTGAGCACAAGTAGAAGCTTTGAACCTTATTTGAATATGCAATATGCTTTTTAATATTGTACATACAAATGTTTCGTCAAAAAAAAAAAAAACCCCCACAATGGTTGTATTTTGGTTTTCCAGTTTACTATCCATCCACAGTCAAGACAACATACGTTCTGTCGTTCAAAGCAGCCACCGCGGTGTTACAGTATCACACAGGGGGTTGTGACGTACCCTATAGCAAATAATTGACTTTTTGATTGAACGCTCCTTTGCCCTTCCTTTTAAGGAAAGCTGGGGCAGGTTCATTTCCCATCATTGCTGCGTGTAAAACTGGAAGCAGCAGGGAAAATCACAAGCAGTGTGACGTTTTCTCGGTCACCACCCACAGCTGTGTCTCATGGTTTCGGACGAGCCAATGGGGGAGAAGGCTGCCGGTCTGATACCGGTCAGCGATGTAGGAGGCTGGCTGATGAATATCATCTTCAAGGCTTGTTTATTTCAGTTTGCCTGCGACTATGACTCATTCGATTTTCGGGAAAAGGGGGTAGCTACGGTAGCCCCACCAAGGGAAAACCGAAGAAACCAGATATCTCCTAATTCTTTTTGTTTCACATTTTCTCTTGAGTTTTCTGTCAATTTAAGGCAGTAGTACTAATGTTTGGGGGACTTGTGACCCCTCAAAAGGACAATAAATGAATAAATCAGCTACTAATATCTACTAGACCCCTCATCATAACAAAATCTGGAGAAAAGTCAATACATTTTGTGTAACAGAAAAGAAAAGTAAGAGAAATTTAACTATCTGTGTTTAAATTCATTTTGTTATTACAGCCCCAAAAGACAAACATTATTTATAAATTAGGTGCCTTCTTGAAAACTGTTCTACCTTCGTTTAAGTAATCTACGTTCTCGTTGATTCCTGCCCTGAGCTATTGTTCTGTAAGTCTATTGGACAATGTGTTTTGCACTCACTGCATACAACACAATCACGGTCGTGAGTCAGTGTTTTTGTCTTCGTTTGACCCCTCACATTTATCTTTTTATTTGTTTTCATCTTCTGTCTTTGAACATGTCTGTTTTATTAGGCGGCGCTAGATGTCCAGCAACACACAGAACTTGTTAAAGAAGAGATGATCTTTTCCTCATTTGCCTAATATATTCAGAATAATAAGAGCTAGTGGCATTGTTTACCAAATTTGTATTCTGGAGGAATACCAGTCACCAATTACACAGAGTTATGCTAATTACCCACTTGACTGGATCACATATTGCCTTTATTAAGAGCCATTAATTCAGCTGAAGTAAAGAGGCTAAGTATCATTTGTTACAAAACTGTGATGGAAGTGATGGCACATTTAGAATGTGAGGATACGAAAGAGACGTGAGGAAGAGTATTGTTGCCTCCATAACAAGTAGCTAGTATAAAAGAAACATCAGCAGGGGTTGAGCCTGTTGTGTCAGTACAGTGCGCTGTCCGTGGTGCTGATCAGGGACTATAAGGCCCTAATGGTAAATACAGAAAGTACCTAATGTATTTACTCATTTAACTTTCCACTATGAATAGAAAAAAATCATTTTTTAAAATGGTGCGAAGCTGGAGTAGATTGTTGTTGTTTTTTTGTGTTGTTTGTTTTTTACATCAGTTCGTTTTTAACCGTACAATCTAATTATTCTGAAACACGTGAAAACAGACAGCATTTTCCTGAACAAAATAAACAGTTTTGAAACAAATTTGGATTTCTGTCATTTGAGCGTCGAAAGGCTCACTACAGGACTGAACTAAAACTGTGGCGCTCGTTGTTTAAAAACAACATACCTTCCAAACATTGTTAAAAAACACATATAGGTCATTTGTTTTTGAGCAAATCAAATCCGAGATGGTTAATAAAAGTAGACGGGCCGAGCAGGCTACCTCCCTACAACCTCACCTCTCAGGAGAATGGAAGCCCCCCCCCCCCAAATCAATATGTATCGATTTCATTAGTCTGAAATAAAGAGGCTATTTGATCAGCAGAATTATTGACCTACAGCGCCACCTGGCTGTTGTAAATTTAACCTACATCGCACCAAATGTTCTCCCGACTACATTTACGGATTCAAATCGCGTCGCCTCGAAAGAGTCTCCATCGTCCCGAACAGGCAGAAATTGCGTGTCGTGCGTTATTGCTACAATATCATCTAAGACCAGCGCGTTTCCCAGTGAACAGGAGTGCCAGGATCGGAGGTCACCCCTCCCATCGCGCCCTGCGTTAAACAGATTATGCAATAATAGAAGAAAAAATTACCTTTTCGCAGGCTCGGTGTCGTTGAATGCAGTGCCACGCCGGGCTGTTTCACGTCCACTGCTGGGCCGGTTTACAAACGAAGCCAGACGCAGTGCCGCTGTTCAGCCGGACTACTTCTACAGGGGGTCCCCATCTGGCTAATTACCCTGTCAATGAGCCGCGGAGGTAATACCGCGAGAACGGGAGACGGAGGCGAGAGCTGAGTCTGGCGCTCCTTAACGATCCCACCCCAATTCCGATGTTGTCAAATATCAAAGTTGCCTGTATAAAAGCATTGATTTAGAAACGCTCCGACAAAGAGAGTAAAAGGGAGCACGGCAGTTATGGGTACACACAGAAATCCTCCTAGATATTCTAAAGTAAGGCGCAGCACGTCAATAACACAGACACCGAGAGACTGAAATACTGTACTGCACTGTAGAAAATATGTAACGTCCACAACTCCCATGTTGGAGAGGTTCGTTTTACTCCCTGCAGCGCCCTCTGCTGTCACAGAATGTCTGTTAGCATCAACGTGTCTTCTGATAAACGAGTGGCCGAACGATTTGCATATAATCTCTTTCACAGGCAACATTTCCTGCGTCTGTCCACTTGGATTGTGTTCTTATGATCACGGGGACATTTAAAAAAATAAATAAATAAAATAAAACAAACTTATCCGATCCCGGCGAGTTTCGCCGGTTCGCAAAACAGGCGCACCACATCCGGTCCGACTGGCAAATCGGTCCGCCACCAGCCTCATCTCGTGTACAGTCGTGCTTGGATGTGGCGTGTACGCGTTGTAGCACTTAATTTAATCCATTTGAAAACCGCGTCTCGGATAACCTCGAGCAAGGCAGCAAGTGTTTTGCGGCGGTTAGATTCCCGAGCCAGCTGCTGCCGTTCACGCACCGCGGACGTTACTCGCGCAGCAACGCGACACATGTCCGGTCAACCCAAGAGACGCCGCAGTGGAAACATGACCGAGAAGAAGATTGGAACTCACAATGGCAGCTTTCATTGCGACGAAGTCCTGGCTTGTTTCTTCCTCCGTCAGCTGCCAGAGTACAAGGTAGGTTCAGTACGCGTCCGCCGGGGCTCACGGAGGGATAATGGCGACCTGTGTTGTTCCTTTCGACGACTGCTGTTTAAGTGCAGCCTGTGTTGCTGCGACGCCAGTTTAAACCCCGTTGATAACACCGCACTTTAAAGGCGTCCCTTCCGTCTGCACTGGCTGCTTTTTGGAGAACATGCAGTGTTTTATTCTTCCGTCACAGGTCCCATGTCACGCTATAACACTCCAAATGGGGGCGCTGCTGGACAGATAGATGAAGGCCCCAGAAAGACAAGCAGGTTTAGAATAATTCTAGTATAAAAAAAAATGCCATTGCAAAAGGTCAGTCAAATAACCACAAAACGTTGCAACCACTGTCTTCCTAAATTCCCCTTTAGTGCTATAGTGACTTTTTAAAGTGACTTTATTGTTTGTCTGAACATTGATATACAGTATGTCTTGGTACAGTAAATTTTCTGGACAATGAATTGAGAAATTGTTAAGCTAATGTAGCAAATGAAACACACACACACTGATGAAAAAAATCATACAATATTGCCATGAAGCAGTCTGGATCAGTGATTTGTAACATAGAATCAGATATATTAAAGGGATAGCAATCACAGTAGGAACACTAGCAAAACCTCAGACTACTAACAAATGTATGTGAGATCACAATATATCCCTATTGCCCAACCCTAGTCCGCTAGATAATAACCAGATTAAAGCAGCTATACCTGTTTTTCTGATACTGTAATAATGTTATGCTTATTATATGTGAATTTTACATGCAATTTATGTGCTCAAAAATCACAGATGGTGCCCATTAGAGCTCAAAACCTGCTACAGAACTGCTTCCAGTGGGTCCAGTTAGGGCCACATTCTTGTTATAATTAACGATCGCTAGAATTGATTAAAATACATTTATATGTTTTGGATTGAAAAGGTTTAGAAAACCTAAATGCATAAAATACATAAAATCCAGATGTAATTTGTTTCCCGAAAATCTGTCAGACGCTTGACAATAGACGATTGCAGATTTACAAAACTCTCAATTCATTGCACAGGATGCCGAGATCATTCGGACCAGGGACCCGACACAGCTGGCAGAGTGCGACATTGTTGTAGACGTGGGAGGAGAGTTTGACCCAAAGAGGCATCGCTACGACCATCATCAGAGGTACAACTTTGGCAGTAGGCTGCTGCAAAGAGATTAACTTCATTAAGTTTTTTTATTTCAGTAGATGTTTAGAATATATGACTCTTTGTTGGTAAACTCCTGTGATGGTAATTATATGGGTTTATTGGGTGGGTTTATTTTAATGTGGCGAATCATGATACAATGTTTTTTTTAGATTTTTTTTAACTCAATATTAAATCAGTACCACAAAGCAATTACTACGTTTTCACACAGAGTTATTTTGTGAAATGTTTGAGAATGCCTGCCGGACGTGTTGCAGTGTGGTGGACATCAGCCAAAGAAGGGGATGATGTATTCTTTATGTAAACAGATATTGTAATGTACATATGAATCAGTGTTGGAGGACTAAGCTGTAATAATTATCATGTTTTTTTTTTTCTTAAGTCACTCAACATTTATATGAGGGTAAAAGAAATTTACAGCACATATCCTTTTTAGTGATGGTAAAACTACCCAAACACTGTAAAATCTGACACAATAGCACATTCACGTCAGACTCTTTGACATGCCACAGCTGCAAAACACGGGCAAATAATATTATTAACGATGGCTTGTTCCATTTACATGTGCCAGTGAGCCATGTCATTGAGCCAGCTTCCATAATAATTCTTATGATGTACACCTGCTCTTTTCCTGTCATAGTGCCTGCTGACCAGCTGTCTTGTTTTTTTATTATGGCCAATATTAGATTAGTGCAGCTATATCATCCTGCATCATGAGGAGCTGAAACAATTAGTCATTTTTATTCAATAGGGGATCAACATAAAATGAATTGGCAACTATTTTGATCATTGATTTGTCAATTTTCAAGCAATAATGCCAAACATTCCCAAGATTGCACTCAGATAGTCAACAGAATATCTTTGGGTTTTGGTTTGGCCATACAAAACAAGACATTTTGAATTGTAGACCTGAAATTGTTAATTAATTAGATAATTGAAATATAAAATTCATCTGCAACTATTTTCATTATTTATTCATCATTTTAAGTAATTATTCAAGCAAAAAGTAATTTGTTCCAGCCTCCCAAATGTAAGGATTTGCTGCTTTTCTCAGTTTTATATAAATGAACTGAACTGAATGTCTTTGGGTTGTGGACTGTTGCTCAGACAAAGAAAAGTTACAAAGCACATTTTTCACAATTTTCTGACATTTTATAGACAAAACAATGTGTCAACAAAATAATCAGCAGATTAATCTGTATTAAACCAAATTGTTAACTGCCGCCACATGAAAACGTCAACTTGGCCTTTGGGAATTTATACACATTTCTAGACTAATCAATAATGAATATATTCTTTAGTTGGGGCCCTTTAATTGACACATATGAAGGGGTATAAGTAACAACTAATTACAGTAGAGAAATGTTAATCAATTCAAGAACTGGCAAAATCTAATAAATGTTTGTTTTGTGGCCTGTGTTCATTCTAAATATTGATACACACATTAGCCTTTAAAGACCTGGATTTAAGTTAATATCTTCTTTTTGCCCCTGTCATGGTTTCCTAAACTCAAGACTGGGAAATCAAACTGAAGTTCAGACTATGTTTTCATTTAATTTTTTCATTCAGAAAATATATTTCTCTGGGGCGACTGTTCTGACCTTGTTGAAGCACCCTAATAGCATGAATCCCAAAGGAACAGGCTCCACCTTTTCTGCTAAAATTCCTGCCGAAGTTCCTTCCTGATGATTGCATCACTCAAAGTCTCATCACGTTGGGTAATCAGCCTGTTGCAGATGTCTTATCAGCTTAGTGTCCTGATGATAATCAGAGATAGCTTTTATGACCACGGTGGTAAAGATATGCCAGGGCTCGCTTCCTGGCAGGTGGTTAGTGATAATTAGCGCTCCTTCAATTGAACGCACCCCTGCTGTTGGTTCACGAGGCACAGAGGCTGCCACGACACTGTCAGGGGCCGCAAGAGAACGTGGCTGTCACTCACATGCGCAGATGGGGGGCAAGATGGTTGTGATGGCCGGGAAGTGGGCTGCGGTGGAGGAAGTTGGAGAAGGAGCTGACAAGGACAATTAGTCCTCATTTCAATAGCACTTTTTCAAAAACGGTGACAGTGTACAGATGAAGTTGACAGCAGTACCAATACACCACAGTAAGAATTCTAAAATAACAGCATGAATTTATGCTGTTAAAGGAGTAGCTCAGCACTTTCCGGAAAGGGCTTGTTTTCTTTCTTGTCAAGAGCTAGATGAGAAGATTGATACCACTCTTATCTGTCTGTTTCATATAAAGCTAGAGCCAGCAGCCAGTTAGCTTAGCATATAGACAGGAAACAGCCTGCTAGCCTGTCTGTAGCTCAAAGGTAACAATATCTGCCAACCAGCACCTCTAATGGACTCACACACATTATATCTTGTTTGTTTAATCTGTACAAGTGTAATTATCCCAATTCGCCATTTTATACTTGGTTATGTGTCGGACTATTACTTGACCCGACACAGTGACTTCCTAGAGTCTTCTTGCCACCATGAGGTTGCCAGGCAACCGCCTCAGACTCCAGGAAGTCACTGCGGCCCAGACAGGAAAAAGTCCTGCACATAACCTGTAAAACAGGTAATTGTCTTTCAGACAGAGGCAGGCTAGCTGTTTCCAGTCTTTATGCTAAGCTAACCGGCTACTGGCTCCATATTAAACAGACATACGAGTGTCATATCAATCTTCTCATCTTACTCTCAGCAAGGAAGCGAACAAGGGTTTTTCCTAAAAATATTGAAATATTCCTTTAAAGGCAGGATCAAGGACAATTAATAGTGGATCTAGTTTTTTATGCAAACTTTGTAACAGGCAATATAGACTATGATTACAGATAATTTCCCCTTAAACTGAAGTATAAAGACAAAAGGAACATTTGTGAATAGTTTGGCTGTAAGAGGTGGAGGCATGAGCAATGTTCTCCAAACACTGACTGAAGGTTAATAAAGCACAAGAGATTAGATCTGGCAGGGATGAAGTTTGTGGCTGCTCACACTAGAAGTACACCCAGTGCTCCCACTCAGCAAAGAAATGTAAGCAAGAAAGTAAGCATATGTTTCTGTAGCAGTGATGAATGTGGTCTGCATTTCACAGAGAAATGTAATAGATAAGCTGTTTTTGTGCAGCTTTGTATTGTGACACAGTTTAAGTTGCTCCCACTGGTTGTGTGTTATTGCAAACCAGCAAAAACGGATTCATGGACACAGCGGAATTCTCTTTCCACTGCATGGTAACGTGGTCATAATTCATTCAGTTCATTTTCCATTAACATTCTCTGTTGATGATCAACATTTACTATATGTGTAACAATTTACATCTTGTATGTACTGTAGGTCTAGCTCAACATATGTGCACAATAAATGTAAAAATGAATACAGGCATGGAAAATTTGTTTTTAAAAATCTGATACACAATGTGTCCCTAATCTCACAGCACTGAGTAATAAATATTCAACTGTTATCAAATCTTACAGAAATAATTTCCCCAGAAAGCTGGTAGTTAAACCAGCAATGACCCCAGAGACCATTACAGTTTCTGAAGTGCTCCTATAAAACGATTTAGTCTGTATTCTACAGTATTGATGGTCACTGTGAGGTCTAAATGAATTGTGAGGACGTGGAGTAACTACATTGGAATTTCCCAATCCAGTTTGGATTTTTTTGTGATTTAATATATTTGTTTGGCTGAAAAAATGTCTTTCTAAACCACAGGGGAATTAAGAGTTTTGAGATGGGACAGTAAAGAGTGGTTCATGGGGTCTTGTGTGGGGGGGTGTGGGGGTGGGGGGGGAGAAGACCCCAGTAGTCAGAGAAGCATTAACGATGGCTAAAATGTTTTCACTGAATGAAGAAAATACCAACCAAGGTCATTATAACATGGGCTATGAATTAAAGTTGAAGCGATATTGGCCTTTGTGTCACGTTACTTTGAAAATGTCATCTTTGAAAGGTTGCGAAAGCCCACACTGTGCACTAACACAGTGTCTGTTTCTCTGAAAGTCAAATTTCCCGTCATTGTAAGGGGCTGCTGTGCTCAGAATGATGGGAAATTGCTGGCCAGTAATCCTTTCATAAAGCACTTGAATTTCACTTCGAGTAGTGGATAGATTCACAGACACAGTATGCAATAAAGTTCTTTCTAATGATATAGGTAGTGGTAGTGGTGCAGTATGGAAACCGTAGTGTGTTTAAACAAGGCTTAGTAGTACTGATTTCTTGCCAAAATATTTTTAGCTCCTGGTTTTATATTCTACTTTACTGACTTGCCTTCCTTGATTTACGTCTGTGTGGTAAACACTAACATTTTGATGACTTCTCTTTGGTAAGAATGTCTTTTTCAGTCATTTTCCTCTCGCACATTCACTCCCATCTCCTGGTAATCAGCATAGAACTGCCTCAGCTTGGCCAATTAGTCCTTTAATGGCTGTGATTACACCCTGCTTCCCTAGCATGTCACTCATTCATTTGATAGTGTGTTTTCCGCTGTGCTGCAGCCCAAGCGTCTTAATTAAGCCCGAATTAAATGACCAGCAATGGCTGGGAGCTGGAGCCCACCCATCTCGGCACATGGCTGAAGAGAGACCTCCGGGGGCTTTTATTTATGCGCTCACGCTTACAAACACGCCAGCGCGTGCTTTCTCTCTCCGGTCAATGCAAGCTCAAAGCTCTCTGAAGTTGAAGAGAATATTTATGGATCCCTTTTATTGATATCTGATGAACATCCAGTAATGTACTGCATACATCTGGGTGCCGCAGACATTTTATTGAAGAGGCCAGTTGGCAGACAAAATGTGAATAGTCGGTAATGAGTGTTGGATATCATCCGCCTATAAACCATGCCGTGTTTTTCAGCTTTTAGCATTGATATCTGATTTCCTTTGTATGCTGGAAACATGGCTCTCGCTGCAATATAAGAATACTGCTATGACACATGTCATCCTTACATCTGTGAACCGGACAGCAGCAAATGTTTGCCGTTTGTACTGGATAGGAGTCTAAATGATTGCGATAATCAAAATCGCCACTGTTAAGTCAAAACAATTATGTTGATCGATTAGTTGTTTAGTACCCAATACTTCCAGTTTTACTTCCCACCATAAAGTAAAACGGATTGATTTCGGTTGTTTATGGGATGCACATTTCACATCTTTCACTAGTTATATTATGTTTTTTGTTTTTTTTTCACCACTTGTGATCTAGTTTAGAGCTGAAACATATAATTTATTGATGGATTAGTTGATCGACAGAAAAATGTACAATCATTTTGAAAACATACTGACGTCATTTATCGAGGAAAAAATGACCTAATAAACCACTTCTGTATTGACCATTTACATACAGTATAGGCTGATATGTAAGGCTGAAGAGGAAAGCGTATGATGTCCTTTTTTCACCCACTGTGAATGGAATATTTTCTTGAGTGTATATAAAGACCATTTCTGTTTCTGTTGCAGTAAGCTAACAGAATGTCTTCGGCTTTGTTCAGGACGTTTGCAGAGAGCTTCCACAGCCTGTGTCCAGAGAAGCCGTGGGTGACCAAGCTCAGCTCCGCCGGCCTGGTCTACCTACATTTTGGTCGTCGGCTGCTGGCACAGCTGACGCAGCTGAAGGAGGGTGACAGGCAGCTGGAGGTGATCTTTGACAAGGTGAGAGGAGAAAGATGCTGGATTTAGAGCAGGCAGTGGATTAGCAACCATTGTGTTTTATTCAAAGCACAAACACTCCAAATGGAAGCAGATGTTTTCCGTCGCCTAACTCATGTCAAAAACATCGCCTCGGCTGGTGAATTGAACATAAACATGGTTAGTTTCATCATGAAGTTGGAAGACCGAGAACAGAAAAGACTTTCAGATTAATTACAGTGGAATTAAAGGACACTCATCTTTGTGCACTTTGTCCATGTTGGTTGTTTTAAAACAGACCACGCAGTCACTGTCTTTAGAAAATACAGAATGTTTATTGTTAAAGTTAGTTTCTGGGATTTTGCCTTCATCAGAAGGTTGGCAGTAGAGCGTTATTAGAAATAAAAGCAGAGAGAGACAGTTCCTCTGCCAGATTCAAACCGAGGACACTGCAGTTACATTTAAAGCTTTTTAGACAGCTGGGCGGCAGGAGGCCTCGGCACGCACAGCATTCTGATGGCCAGGCACATTAAGCCAGCAGAATCTGAAGTCACCATAAATATTAGCACTATTAAGTCATATTATCATTGATCTTTTGATGTCTCAGTTTGTTTAAAGCCCCAAGTAATCCTTTTACTAATGGCTGGGGATTTATTTTAGGATGTTGCATGTCTCGTCATCAGCGAAACTGAACCTCTATTTTTGCCCCAAAACTTCAGTTCCACTTGTAAGCCAATTGTACAATGTTAACTCTTGCCTTTGATTCACTTTGCGATGTACTGAATATGTCTCTGCTTCTTCTCTGATCCTCTCCCATTTCTTGTTTTGCCATTGAACTGTAAAATGGCAGCAATTTGTCTACTCCTTTTGGTTTAATGACTTAGATGTGCACTTTAGCCTTCAGTAACTGCCCACACACTGAGCAAATGGATTTCAATCAGGCTAATGTAATCCCAATACATTTCTCTCTCCTGAAAGTCCTGTCTTTCTCAACTGCCATGGCTTGGAAAAGGGACGGTTTACTGCCAATTCTTCCTTTTCAAAATGAGCATAAACACAAAAGAGCTGATTCCTGAGTCAAAACCTCTCCTGTCACGCGACTTTTTCAATTCCTTGCAGATGTACGAGAACTTCGTGGAGGAGGTGGATGCTGTAGACAACGGCATTTCGCAGTATGACGGCGAGGCCCGCTACTCCGTCTCCACCGCGCTGAGCGCACGTGTCGGCCACCTGAACCCACGCTGGAACAGCAAGAGCCAGGACACTGAGGTGAGGGGTTGCGTGAGTGTGAATGCATAGTCTCACTTAGTTAGCACACAGACTGGTCTGTTGCAGCACAACATCATGTGGATGAGATTGAAATCTTTTAACCTCCATTGAGAACATTTTAAAAATGTTGATTTATTTGTGGAGCTACACAGACACATTCACTTCAGTGTTAGAGTAAGGACTGAGGACACGTATTTCTAAGGCTGCAACTAACATCTATTGTCATTACTGATATAATATGCAGATTATTTCCCCAGTTTATTGTTTTTGTTAAATGAAATGTCAGAAAAAATGGGAAACAACCATCGCGATTTCCCAAAGCCCAAGCTGCCATCCTCAAATTGCTTTTGAAATTGCATTTTTCTTTCCAAGCGTCAGTCCAAACACCCAAAGGTATTAAGTTAACTTTTGCAGAAGACAAAGAGGAGCAACAGATCCTCACATTGGAACTGGAACTGTGTCTGTTTGGCATCTTTGCTTGAGAAATGTCTTTTAATTGATTTATCAAAGTAGATGCCATTTTGACTAATAGCTAAATCAACTGATTGTTTCAGCCCTACTTACCAACATGATTGCAGACAGACGGTAACAAAAAAAACATGAGCTTAAACAACAAAGTATTTAAAACCCAAATTGTAGTGTATTAGTGTCATTGAAAATGAGCTTTTGGCTACATCATTTAATGTGATAATCGCACACATTGGGCAACCTGTAGTGAAACAAATATACAAGATAAGTTAAGAATGTTCTGGTAAACACAACATGTGCAATGCAGTGCAATCAGTGTTCAGAGGTCGGTTTTACAGCTGTGCAAGAAACAACAGAGGCCCAGAAACAGCCTAGTGTGACTTTCGCTCATTAGTGCAAGAGGGGAACGCCTGCAGGGAACCAGCACCTGTTTTCTGCAGACTCTCATGAGATATACCTGCAGCCTGACTTTGCATATATGTTGACAATGCTGACTATTTTCTTTTTCCTTCATTGGGGCCGTCGTCTCAGTGGAGTAGTCTATTTGTTTTTTCACATGATTAGAATTCTTGTCCTGGCGCTTTCCTCCAATTTCACCACTAACTCACACCTTGAGGCAAGATAGCTCTGCGAGACCAGAAAGTGTGAACGATTTGTATTGAAAAATGTTTGGCAGACAACTTGATGGTAGGCTGACCTAGTGAACTCTCAACAGTGGCGGTGTGTGATAATTGTAAAACCTAATGGATTTTCATGTTCTCCATCCACGCCGCAGCCCCCTCAATCAGACGCGTGATGATCAGACTTCTGCCTGACAAACTGCGTGTGTGAGAGTGTTTGTGATAGCATGTCTTTGTACATATATTTCTTTCTGTCTTTCCTTCTCATGCTCTCTTGTGTTTCTGCTCATGAGACCCATTTTATCTGGCACTTAAAGTATTTGACATCAAACTGTATTGGAATTCAGGTGCAGTAGCGACAAAAAGTGAATGATCATGAACTAAAAGGATTTTGAACCATTTATATCAGAATGACATATAAAGTCTAGTCAGATGTCAAAACTATATGTCTGCCTTGATAATATGATTACTCTCACTGTTGTTGACAGTAACATATACAGTACTGTGCAAAGGTTTTAGGCAGGTGTGAAAAAATGCTGTAAACTAAGAATGCTTTCAAAAATGGAAGTGTTAATAATTTAATTTAATCAATTAACAAAACGGAAGAGAAATCTAAATCTAATCAATATTTGGTGTGAACACCTTTTGCCTTCAAAACAGCATAAATTCTTCTAGGTACATTTGCACACAGTTTTTGAAGGAACTCGGCTGGTAGGTTGTTCCAAACGTCTTGGAGAACTAACCACAGATCTTCTTCTGTGGATGTAAACTTCCTCAAATCCTTCTGTCTCTTCATATAATCCCAGACAGACTCCATGATGTTGAGATCAGAGCTCTGAGGGGGCCATACCAT
>JAVQJF010115836.1:0-15002 GCA_036023855.1 Gadopsis marmoratus
GTTGGGTCTGTAGATATAGAGTTTGCTTGGACTTGCTCTATATTTACAAGTGCTATGAGATAACTTTGTTATGATATAGCGCTATATAAATAAAATTTGATTTGATTTGATTTGAAGTGAGCAGCTATGCTGCATTCAGTTAGATTAAGAAATTAGCCAAATCAACAGATATTAATCAGCAAATATTTTAATAATTGATCAGCTGATTAGATTAATCTGCCAATTATTTGTCCAGAGCTGGATATTAGCTTGTGTACGCAATGCTATTTTGCAGCCGATTGTGCAACCAACATGTACGATGTTGGACTTTTCCCAACAGCACCAAACCAACCACTCAAGCCTAAATTCTAAACTTTAGGAAATACAATATCTTTGACCATAAGAGAGCTAACGATGAATTTCAGTGATGCTGATGACAGGAACACCACCACACACTCCTTGGTAAACTGTGTGGCCCCCAATTCAATTGTGTGTCTTATGACCCTACCCATTATACTGGGAGAAAGAAAACGCTTTCATTAAACATATACTTTAAATAAATATGTTTTATGGTCACGTAGAAAGACATTTTTGATTTTTTGTTGCTGCAAATCCCATGTGGTTCAGAAAAAAAAAGGGGGGCAATACTAACTAGTGTCTGACCTACCTGTCAATGAAAGGCAAACAAGGTGCTTAGAGGAGACAGATGAGCAGAGGTGTTAGCAAGCACTGTTAACTAATCAGGTTACTGTGGGTCTCGGAATTTAGGGAGGAGAAGTATCCAAGACTGGCGATCGTGAAACAATGTACAGTCAAGAACAGTTTTCACTTGCCACAATGCCATACCCTGTTGAATCAGCAAGTCACTGAGAATGTGATTTCTGTGATGCTGAAACCATGGAATTTCTTAATAAAATTGCAACCATCTGTAAAATGCTGAATGTCGTGTAAGTTGCCTGAATGTGGATGCAATTTATAAATACTTGTGCTTTCCCTGCCATTGTAAGTGTTTTTTTCACAGCACCTAAACCCGAAGTAACAAAAAAATTAAATAAATCTATGCTGCTATGTTTGAGTGTCATTTGTCCTCTGCTCTCCGTCACTCTGCCTCCGTTACCACGCCCCCCCACACACGCTCTTTTCTGATGACAAAATATCCTTAAATCTTAAAACACAGAATTCAGAAACATTCAAAACAAAAAACACATAATTTGGGGAAAAATATAAATTCAAACAGATTTCATTGAAAGAAAAAAGAAGATCTGAGCGTTGACATAAAAGACGCTGTCATGCCACCCATGAGGAACAAATCTCCTAGGGTTGAACATGGCAGTACTGGAAGGACAGACTTGGGCATCTCCATGGTGACAAGACGCACCGAAGGTAGAGAAGCTCTGGATCGCATGTAAGCATAAGAGAGTGAGACATCACTGTGTGCTTTGTCCCACAGAAAGTAAAACCAACATTACATGAGCCATTCAGTAATTACTAACACCAAGAGCCCTACATCACTAACAGCTCAGGAAATGTTTCACTGTCAAACCAGCTGGTCTGGGCGCAGTAGAGACATAAAAAAAAGAAAAACACAAAAGGGGTCTAGTACATTTCCTTCACAGTTTTGTGGTGCTTTGTTTGTCGAAATCCCGGCGTGGCTGGAGCACAGCGGAACACACCAAAGGGAGAGGAAAAAACATCCTTGACGATAACTAAGATTCAGGGTGGTTGCACCACTATTTATAACCTGCTCAATCTGCTCTGTGACAGCAGAGGGGGGTGGAGGGAAGGGGAGAGGGAGCGAGTGGAGAGAGAACCAGACACACAGACAGAGGGTGGTCTGTGAATTCCAGAGCAGAGGAAAAAGGCCATTGTTTTGGTTTTTTCCCGTTGACTGGGGCCCTCTGTGATCAGCAAACTGGGTAAAGAGGCAATAGAGCTAAAAACAAGCCATGAATATAGCTTAAAAGAGGCCCGGTTCTTGGTTATTAGTTTGTCTATTCTTTTGTCTGCCAGTTAAGTGATAATCTATCCCCCTCATCCTGAAAGATGAGAGTCGTTGTCTACAGATAAAAGGCCCTGAAAGAGTCTGCATTAAAGCTGGCAACTCTGACCTGCAACCCTATATTGTGGTGATGATAAAGACAAGCTGACAGCAGATAGTTCTGGCCACTTCCATCCCTGGACAGAGCAACTGGCCTGCAAATACGCACACGCACAAGATTATGTCGCTGCATGGCCCCCCCGACTAGGAAATCTGGCAACATCACCAAAACAATTCCAAAAACAATAACACACTGACACGTGCACACACAAAATACCACTTTTAATCCACAACTGCCCTGCTGTTACACATGCAAGCATAAATGTGTCACACCTCACACTACAGTTTGAATTTTCAAAACCGAAAGGTAGGGAGAGTACGGGAGCAAAAACTGCTAGTCATTTTCTACTCACTAACCGCGCGTCGCTCTTATCAATAAACCCAGACACCAAGGGCAAGAAATCCAGCTCAGCAGATAGAAAAGAGGAGGTGGAGGATCTTTCAGCTGTACACAAACACACTTGGAGCCAGAGGAGAGATAGGAGACAGACTGGGCTGGCACTCAGTCCGTGAGCATCAGTGAGTATTTGTTAAAACACACAGATCACAACTGTAAAACGTAGGGACGTCCCATGCTGATCCACAGGATCGGGACTGGGGCCAATCCAGATTTGTTATTTTATTCATCTATATATGTTAAATAAATCCTGATCCACTGAAGCTCCTTTGTTTGTTTGCCTTGGGTACAAGTAGCTGTCAAAAGGGCCCAATTGCTCTCCTTGCAAAGCAACCTGCAAGCAAGTGACCCGCACGTTAACTTGTGAGGCACATCAAATAAATAAACAGCAGCCAGAAGATTCAACTAAGCTAATAATACGGTGATGTGCAAGCAAGCTGAGCCGCTCAGAGTTAAAAAACAATGTTATTTTGCATAGCTACACTTCCATCTGTCTTTAACCAATTTTAATGCAGCCTTACTCTTGTCTAAGCATGCACTGTGCAACCTAATATAAAGGAAGCACACAATTGTGCTCAAACAAAAATAAATACAATTGTATTGGATAAATAAATAAATAATGGTCAATATCTGCCTCTATTTAAAGCAGGCATACGATACTTATGTTCAAGTGTTGCCCGTTAGGAACAGAACCCCTAAGAGACGTAACATGTCAACGCTAAGAGAAAAAAAAGCCAAGAAAATACCCATTTCCACAGCGCATGGACACGTGCAGAGCACTGCCATAAAAAAGGAGGGACCACACGGACAAGAGCTCAGCAGAACAAGTGGAGGCGACGTACCTCTTATTGATGGGCTTCTCGTCCTTCTCGTAGGGTTTGACAAACCACTTGCCGATGCGAACGAAGCTGCGATTCATGAGGCAGCGCTCCAGCAAGTTGTGGATGGCTTTGAACAGCAGCGTGCGACATTCGTATGAAAGGCCGTTCTCCCATAGACCGTCATCCTCGGCTGGGGAAAGAAACAGAAGAGAGAAAAAGGTGAGGAGTGGAACGCTTTAAGAGAGTTTGTGCCATTTTATAAACCTGCAAGAACTCTCCAAGGCAAGCAATGGCAATCTTGACAGCACAAAGACTCCCTTTACAATTACAGTGAGAATGGTGCATGCTGTTGCTTGTTCAGATGGCATAGTCACTAATAGGGATATTTACAAGATTAAGTCTGGAACACATTGTCACATTACACCATATGACCAATTTCAAGTCAAACATGTTCAGTTTTATCACCCACGTTTACCTTGTTTAAGTTAAAATAGTGACTAATAACAAGCTCACAGTGGTAAAAGTGTCACGCAGTTTCACAACGACAATCTCACTACACACTCAATGAATTCAGTCCTATGGATTACATTAGCAAGCATTACATTATTCCAGTCTTTCTAATAAAAACAGATGTAGCCGCGAGCAATTATGTTTCTAATCAAACACACAAGAAACTCTTGTGCATTCACTCGGAAGAATAATTGCTGAAGGAGATACGTGACGAGCCATTTTTGAAAGACCTGCCCGTTAACACTGGACACCGTGATACAGAAATCGCACATTACCTGGAACGCAAAACTAAATCGATTGAAAGAAAAGTAATTGGAATATAATATATGTTTGGATAATCGATTAATCGTTCAAAAATCACTTTAAGCAAAAATGTCAAACATTTACTGGTTCCAGCTTCATTGCTGCTTTTCTTTGTCGTTTATGACAGTACGTGAAGAGTCTTTGGGTTTTGCACTGTTTGAAGACGTAATTTTAGGCTCTGAGAAACTGTGATGAGCATTGATCTTTACATTTTATACACCAAACGATTAATGGTGAAAATAATCAGCACATTAATCAATAATGGAAATAATTTGTTGCAGCCCTAGTCATATCTAAAGTGACATCTGAAAATCATAATTCAAAAAGATAAACAGGCAACGAAAATGCTAACAGGTGTTCTCTCGGAGACAGAGTAGAAACCTGCTGCTGCCTGCTTTTAGGCTGTGGAGGTTTCAGGTGCTTTCTGCTTCTCTGCACACCCAGTTTTAATACTAGGTTTTAGGGTTGCAACAGTACACACATTTACAGTTCAATAGTACCCAGGTTTTGTTTTTCGCTACAGCGGGAAAAAACAAGATTTACCTTCTTTTCATTTTGCTCCAAAAAATAATGCACTCAGACATTTTTACAAGTGGTCAGAAAGTGATGTGGAATTAAACCAAAAGGCAAAAGCTATGCACTTTAAAATGATGTGCACATGTAGGAACATTATATTGTGTTGTGGCTGTGAGCAGTCAATGCAGAAATACCATGTCTTCTACAAAACTCATTGTGAGGACACATCCGCTGCAATAAACATTTGTCCTCCCAATGTCCTTGTTGCTGTTTTAGCGTGTCACTGCTTGAACACCATGGCAAACCATGATGATGGGTGATTTGTGAAGGTCTTCTCCGGTCTCTCTTTTGCATTATACATGCTGGGGTAACCAAGCTAGCATGGTTTAAATAACAGAAAGCAACAGACACCCTGCAAACACTCTCGGGTAGAACTTGCACTTTCGAGTTTCTGCACCACACCTGCAAAGAGTTACACTGTAATTAGACTGCGTGAAGCTCACAGGACTGCAACGATTTGCTTCATAGGGCGCATCGAACCGAAAACAAGACACATACCGAACTCAGTGTCCTGTACCAAGCTCTTCGGGGTGGATAAGTGTACCGTTACAACCATATCAGAGTTGCTTTCTGAATCGCATTCTGCGCTGGCCTGAATGCTTGTCTAATCTCATTAACAGCCACTGCTCACATCTTACAGCACTTAAGCTCCTTTCAGTCAAGTCTGCAGCAAACATCTCCCCAAGTGTGATGGTGCTCTCTGCCTGAGCACAGACGGAATAAATACCGGGTGTGACCCATCCTTCGTGTCAGCTTGGCGTGTACCAGTGAGGCACAAGCCAGGCCAGAAGCAAGTTAATTAAAGTGTATTGAATTATTAAGTGAATCCTTTGCTTGCTGTTGTAATGCAAAGGTAGATAAGATGTTTTAAATTTAGATGATTCCAAGGCTATCAAAGAAGGAAAAAACAACAGAGATATCACGGGGCCTGTGCCAGCCTGGCAGGTCGGAGAAGCTTGCTTATAGACTTGTTAAGAGTTTTATGCTTTTCCTGAGTTTAAGAAAACAGCCAGCTATGTTGCATGGATGCAATTATGAACATCTGGTGGAACAATGTAAAAGAAGGAAAGTCGATTTTAATTTCAAAAAAGGAAAAAAAAGGTATCCCAACCCTATCAAATGCCACAGCAGATTCAGCTAGCCTTTAAAACATTACATACACCCAAAAGGAAAAAAAGGTCAGGCTACCTGCCAAGTAAACGAGGCTAACGTGCCCAGTGATTTTGAGAGCAGCAAACTAATTCATCAGGTTCACACACACATCTTGATGGGTAAGATCGGGAACACAAAAAAGCAGGGCAAAGGCAGGGAAAAGAAAGGAAAACTGCAACTTCCCATGAGAAAGTAACAGTAACTGCAGAATAAATGGAGTATACACGGGATCAAGAACGCTTATCGCCAAGTCTGCTTTGAGTGATTCAGCGCCTGGTCTGGCCATCCTGTAAGACATGGCAGGCAAGAGGGCAAAAAGTCAACAGGAAAAAAAGCTGGCCCACCGAGGCACTGACAGCTTAACAGACAGATTAAGAGAAAGGACAAAAGAACACAAAATACAATTTGGGCCAAAGTCTCATTCTAAAGAGACAGATCAGTGTGAGTGATAACATTTGAAAGATAGGGGGGAAATGCAGAGAGCAGCAGGGTTAAAATGCAGGTGCAGCTTGCAGTTTAACCTGCAGTCCTACTTTAGTTCTCTGTGGATGATGGCTCTTCTGCAAAGCTGGCAGAGACCTCCCTACACCTACTTTCACATCAAGCGCGATGGCAATCCCATCTGCTTCCCTCTGCCAAGACCACATCTGCCCCGTCCTCCTCCTCCTCTCTGTCGCCTGTTCCTCCTCAGTCTCTCCCTCGAGTGCAGAGCAGCTCTAAAACAGGCGTCTGGTTTACATCAAGTGTTCCTAACGACCTCATGTTCATCATGCTATGCCTGCCCCCCCAAAAAAAATGTTGCAGTGGAAATCTAGCATTCATTCCGATGTAACAATGTAACACTCACCCACTAATACAAATGGCAATGCAAACCTTTTTAAAACCATTTTTCTAAATAAAACCAAACATTCAGGGCAGGGGCAACTCTGCTGTGGGACAGACAAGACTCCCCATGACAAACGTCTTTGGACTTGACCTGCCACAACGACAGGGCAACAAAATCCTTGTTGCACTTGTCTTCCCGGGTCCTTGAGTGAAAACCCATTCGGCTTCTTCGAGACAAAAGCGAGAACAGAAGCCTCAGCTCTCTCCACGTTTTAAAAAACAGCAGCATCTTCCAACATTCCCCTGAATGGAAAACCACCCAAACTACCCAAAAATAATCAGCAGATATAGTCAACTGACAAGGAATGGGTCATAATTTGTAACAGAGCGTTGTGCGAGTCTTGATTCGTGCACGGAGATTTCAAGCTGCAGCACAGCACAGAACTATTCAACAAACAAACAAAAAGAGATCCTCAGTTCAACCACCGTGTCGTACAATCTTGGAAGTGAAAGCTATGGCGGCAACTAACAACTACATTCATTATTGATAATCTGCTAATTGTTTTGTCAATAAAATCCCAGAAAATTGTGAAAGATGCCAATCAGAACTTGTCAGAGCAGTGGGTGACAGTCCATCCTACGCTCTTCAGTTTTCTATCCGATATGACAGAGCATCAATTCCTCACAAGCGGAAATAGCAAATGTTTGGCCCTTTTGACAGAAACAATTTATGAGCAAAGTAGTTACCAATTAATTTACAGTGAAAGCGTACACTTGCATTAACATGACCCAAACCGTCTGTAGTAAAAAAGGTGCATCTTGCAGATTGTAGATTTAAAGTAGCGTAGATTATTATAATTAACACTTTAGGTAGCCAAGGTTATTTTAAAAGAACAAAACAAACAATTTTCTCTTACATCTGTGACCCAAAATTCCAGCTTGGGGACAGCTCTGAGAGTGCGCATGGGACGGGCGGGGAATGCTGTGCGGCGGTCAGTGCACAGGGCGAAAGATGAGTGGCCTCATTTAGACAAAGATTTATGAGCTCAGCTGACGGCTGGGACACTTTCATGTCTCTGCCTCCTGTGTAGCAGGCCCAGATGAGCTGACCTTTCCAAGAGCTGTTAAGCAGGTGCACAGCAGCTCTATCAAGAGCACTCACATCTACCTCTAGCAAGGAAACACCTTTTGACACAAAAGCTCACCACGCCATTCCTATAACATACATAGGATACAACACCAGTATGCTGCTTATCCCAAAAACAGGCCTAAATATCACCACATGACACATGAGCGTTTCTAAATCTGGGGGCCATATAAACTGATGAGAAAGTTAAGGAATTTAGTAAAGGTTGAGGAACATTTTTGGAGGTCCCCTCCCCAGTTGCTCATCTGTGTATAAGCAATTAGAGCAGCAGTCGGTCATTAAACAGCAAGATTAATGCCTTGTGATCGACTGTGCTCAGGGGGATTCTACCAAGCCTGGCCAGAAGGTTCTCTCTTCTCCTCCACTTCCTCCTTATCTGCAAGGAAAGAGAGAGCGAACCAACGATACTCTGTAAAATCTTTCTTGAGCAGAGAGAGAAAAGAGAGATGGAGAGAGAGAAAGAAGAGAGGGGGACTGTACCCATGAGCCAGAGCTGCATGCATGGCCAAGTCCCTGCGATGTGCCAGTCAATGGAGATCCATCAGAGAGAACGAGAGAGGGAGATGGAGCAGAGGACGAGAGGAAAGCCGAGGGTGGTTCACAGGCAGGAGATTAGCCCTGGAAAATTGATCCCCAAGCACAAAAGTCATCGGCCTCCTCTACTTTTTCCTCCTAAAAGGAGTCTATTCATCATTTTCTGCATTGCACACGAAGTTTAGAACCATCTTTGAAGAGGGAAAAAAGGAGAAAGCACCACACATCCCAAATTTAAGGTTAAACATGTGTATTACTGACTAATTATATTTGATACACAGCCACAGCAAGAACAGTGTGTAGTCCCAACATATTTTCACCAAAACTGAGACAGAGAAGTTAAAGGGAAAATACAGCTTCACAGTATTGACAAATTAAACGCAATTCCAGAATGTTTTCCTCTCGCAATGAGTCTGTTCTCGCTTTTGTCTCAAAGAAGCCTAATGAGTTTCACTCAACGACCTGGGAAGACAAGTTCAACAAGGATTCAATAGCTTTAGCAATAGCCAGTACGTCATGGTCCAGACTCGTCACTGTCCACTTCAAAGATTTTAGACACCCTTTGTCCGTGTTTACAAGTGTGGAGACTTCAACATTTCATCCGACTTTCACAGACTGCCCAAGTCAATAACATTTGGAAATTCCAAAGAGTGAGTGGCATTTCTCCTTTCTGCATCCTTGCCTGGGGCATCCACTGGGCTGCAGTGTATACATCGGCGGGCCTTGCATCATTGTGAGACTGAATCTGTATCACATTCATTTTTGTGTGTCATCGCTCCTGTCACTATCCAAAAGAGCAAATACGCTATTTACAATCGTTAAAAATCGGATTTCAAGTGCAGAGTCAGACAACCACATAACTGATGGCTTGACATTTTGCTGTAAGAAAGTGGCTCTGTAATACACAAATATGATGCTACATTTTCATATTGTGAAAATATGTCAAGTCATAAAGATCAACTTGAAATCTGCAGGCAACTGGGAAAAAGCAGATACTAGTACTGATGGGCTACAGGCTCATGGAAACAAGCACCAGGAAATGAGAGAAAGTGGCTGTATGGCAGCTGCACCAATCAAGTAAACAGGACTCATTGAATTCAATACGGTTGCTGTTTTATATTTACAGCTGTCTAACTCGGATTACCAAAAAAATGAATTTGAAGTATACCATGTGCAATATATCAGCATGCCACACAACCAATAAATCAATCTGCTAAGTCATTTTAAAAGGGTACTTGTCAATGACTGCGGAGTACCTTAAACCAATCGCAAGGCGAGAAGATCAGTTTGCATTTCTAAAAACATTTTGATGTTCAGTGTCACACAGCAGCAGTTTCATCTGTACGAGTTTTATTTTAGATTCAGGAATGGGTTCCTGTATGTCTGTATAGTCTTATGATTATATGAAGAGCAGGAAACGGAGCCGTTTCTTTCCCCTACAGGCATCGCTTTGCACCCGACCCCTAAGGGTACCAGCATGCCAATAACTTTGTTTTGCCATTGCTGTTTGTCCCCCACCAGTAAAAAGAACCAAATATCAACAACATCTCGCTCTGTTTTAGAGTTCAAGTCAACAGTAAAATCAAATATTTCGCCTAGGTCAGGTGGCTCATTATAAAGTCACAGAAGAAACAACAAAAATCCAAGGAACTGCAAAGAAAAAGAAAAGCAGACATCATTTCAACAGATGTCTTGATATTCAAATACTAATTTATTGGAATTTGTTGTCAGCAAACATCTGTATTCTTCAAACAGAGGCTCTCTCGCAGATATGAGGGCAGTTCAATAATTTCAAAGTTGTGAGATCTTCGCAAAAAGGTCTAGTCTGACCTGTACAACGGAGAAACTTCCAGTCAACACAGCCCTTTCAGACTACTGAAATATGCCCTTTGGAACTGGATATTCTGCCCTGAGGTGCAAAGCTGTTTTTATTTCATCCTTGAATCAAATAGGCACAGAGGAGAGTGGTCAAACACCAACAATAAAAACCCTGTGAACTTGGCAAAGCTAGAAAAATTCCAAGAATTACTGCATTACAATACACCGCATTACTGCAACTGTCAGAAGATCATCATGGACAACAAGCTCAGGAGCTCACAAGAGGCACTAATTGAGCCTCTTCCCTCAATCACTGGATGGATCCCAAACAACGTGTTCATCGTCAACTGGTGGAGGAGATGGATATTTTAAACGCAATCTTCTTCCCTCCCCCACCATTTCTCACTCATTGTATAGAGATCTGACCCAACATCCAGTAAGTAATGAATAGATGTGCGAGCTCCAGGGACCACGGTGGAGACAGCTCACTGATCACCTGTTCTGGACAGGAAATGGCCGTCTCTCCACATTTAACCTTCCCCTTATAAGCAACAACATATTCATCAAATCAGACACTTGCTAAAATCTCCTACATTTGGCCCACCTGGGAAAACCCAGGAGGGGAAAGTGGTGCCAGACTGCCAGCAGTGGGACGTTGTCATGCAGAGGAAGGACTGAACAATGAATCAAACTATTATCCAAATCGCAATATGGACAGGTGCAATATCCAAATCGCACAAGCTGCAATTTTTTGATAAAGATCATGTGTCACAACATACCTTTATAAATGAAGCATTGTGGTGCTACAGAGATGCCTCGGCCTACAATTTATATTCCTCAAATGTACAGGAACATGCTTGTTTACTACAGACCCCAGCAAAAAATTACCATTCCCACTAAAATTGTGACTAATCAGAATCGCAATGTCTACATATTCTCAATATGATGATTTTTTTGGTAATATCGATCAGCCCCGTTACTGACGGTGGGATTCGTGAGTCTTTAAGGGAAGGAAATGGCGGCCATTTATCTCTCGCTTTGGATGCTTCTGATCAGGATATTCCACCCGCCGTTGAGGGGAGAGGACGATGAAGAGAGCAATGTATTTGTATAAAAATAAGTGCTATACTATATTCAAAACTTTTAATTCAGCAATGGAATTCACTTGTTGGGCATCCTTTCTGTGCATGGCCAGGGGAAGATTAGAATTGGTCTTCTCATTGCGTTAGTACAAGGAAGGCGGGTTGTACAGTGTAGAGAAGAGCCTTGGTGGTTACCCTTACATTCCTTCAATGGTGATTAAGTGTCAGACATTAAAAGATCCCTCAAGTTTCCTGCCCTTCACTACTCTCATCTCTGTAGCTCACTCCTTCTCCCCTCATTTCTCTGGAGAGAAGGGATTACTGGCACACTGGTATACAGAAATGGCACTTGCTCAAAATTAAAATACTTTCACAGGCCGCTAATCTAACGCGGGTGGAAGGGGGTGGGGGGAATGATCTAGCGCCATTTCGGCTTGCTCAAATGAAAGGAAAAGAGCGGATTTTCATGTTTACCGCCAACATTGCACCAAAGACTAAAAACACAAAAAGAAAAGAAAAGCCTTTTAAAATTCCCAAGAGAGGCTGGGAACAAAAACCAAAAGCCATCAAACAAGACGGGCGGTTAAAAGGCAACAACAGTTGTGATATTCCAGTTGAGTGCACAGGTTGGGCTGGTCCTGCAATGGTCCGCCCTGCCAGCGCTAGCTGTTATTAGTCGATTCACACCTCCACAGGCAGAGCACCCAGGAGAGTCCACAAACGGAACAGACTGTCAATCATCATTCTGCTTCTTGGGCTACACACATGCACACAAACTGCCAGCGCATTGATCTTCAATCCTGGTGCTCAGGACCTATAAGCATTCATATGACATACTCTTATTCCCAATTAGATGGTAAGAGCGAAATCCAGCAGGAGTCCGTTCCACTGCACTAAGGGCTGAATAATGCTAGATAACTGCTTCGTACGACGTGTTGTTCGATCACGCCAGAAGGCAAAGGTGTTTCCAGCTTCTCCTGAAAGACATAGTATCGCACTATGTTGTTCATGTGAAAAGTGAATGAAATAGCAGTGTAAAGATTGAAAAAAGAGCTAGAATATAAATGCCCCCCCCATCACTTCAGATGTAGGAAATGTGTGGGTGAGGGTTTTGATTTCTAAAGTTAGGAAAAGATTCACATATACAGGTAAAGGAATCAAGACAGTGGTCCCGGCATCCCTCCAGTCCCATCTCAGCTGTGTTATCAGGTCTCAGGACACACCATCCTGAACACACTGATCAGCAGCTGCAGATCAGAGGTTGGGGAAGGAGGACGAGAGAAACAAGCCCTCTGGCTGACTGCAGATCCATCTAGAGAGGTTACTCTGCTTCATTTCACTGGTAGAGCCCCACAGCAGCTACAGGGGCAAGAAGGAGGAAAAGGAAGACGTTGTCCACTAGACAGAAGGGAGCGGGGGCCTCCAAACAGGAAACATGGATTACACCGCCCATCTGGGAAGCATTCACACCGAGGCACAGTTGTGTCAGGGTGCAAAACACATGGAACATGGAGGGGAGGGGAATGTGAAGTCTCATCAGCTGCTTGGGATTCATGTCTCTGTGACTGTCCAAGTCAAAATAATTCTCAAGAGGAACAAATAACCTGTAGTTGTGGCATTTTATCAAGAATTCAAAGAACACATCTGAAACATAGCCTGCCGAGAGTCCTGCCACAACATGATTCATCATTTTGTTTTAAAAAAACAGCTGGAAGGAAGATGCGGCGCAGATGTCCTGGTCAATATTCATTATCTATGTTCAATCTCCTGAAACACAAAAGATACCGCGTTCAATCTCCACAATGGCTGTGTAAGAACACGGCACTGACTCCAACAACTTCCAAATATAGATTCTCCATACCACCCCCTTCTACTTGAAATGTAGCACACTCCATTAGAGGGCCTGGGCCAGACGCTTCAGGTAATTACCAGGACCAGATAGGCCTGAATGAGCTGCCCATCGTAGCCTTCAGCTCCCATTTTGAGTCCACTTCAGGCACAAGGTCCCATAATGTAGGAGGGTCACACAGGCTGCGCTTGGCTCAGACTCCAAAGTTCAATATACATTGCAGAGAGCATGAATAAAGATGACCTTTTCCATCTTCCACCTCTAATGTTACGTTTGCTTAACAGGGAAAAGAAAAAGTGTGTGGGGGGGGTCATTTGCCTCGTTTCTGCATGGGTGCATGCTGTGTTTCTCACTCAATTGCTAATCAGACTCAGCTTCCTTTCTTTCTTGTTCATCCTCTGTGGAAGGGCGACGTGTGACTTTAGATTACTTGTTCTACTGCGTCAAAATAAAATGCAATGTGCTGCTTCATCTGCTGTGGGGCAGCAGCCACTTAGGTATGATAACCTTCCACTCTCTGTCTCAAACACAGATGCAATAATCAGAGAGCATGATGCCTGGTGTCTCCAGGGGGAGAAAGTAGCCCTACAGGTGTTGGCACTGCTAACCTGGCTCAGTAGCTTATCAGTCAGACGAGGGTAAGAGGGGGCATTAGGGAGGTATCGGATCACACAGATTTTAACACTTCCCTGAGGCTCTCACTTACGGGGCATCTCCCCTGTGCCTACCTGACAATCAAGCAGTGAAATCGGTATCATTTTTCATTGTACAACCAATAACGTAGCTTGACATGGTGATCGATGCTCAAGTGCTTCTTTTACAAAAGCTGAGAGCCCTCTACACCTCCAGCTATCTTTTACAGCCATCACTCTATTAGCTATATAACCTTGAATGAATCCAACAAGAGGTGCCTTGGTACATGAGGTGAATTTCATATTCATACATTTTTTTTTCTTGCCAGAACACTGACTCAGATACATAGAAGAGCAGTCCTCTCTCTTTAACCATCTAATTTGCCAAAACAATTAGAAAGACTAACTTGGCTGACTATCAACCTAACTATCATGCAGCAGCACCTCCGACCTCCATGTAGTGAGGAAGCAGCATAAAGTGGATATACCTGCACAGCCTAATAAAACATTTATACTTTTTTCCAATTGACATGCCCTTAATGTGTATGCCAAGGGGCCCCCACCTGCAAGCTCGTGGTGGATGAGATCGGCGAAGTTCGGGTCATCCCCCCACCAGAAGAGCCAAAGCTCCCTCCAGCCCTGCCGCTGGCTGCGCCGCCATACGCTTAGCACGTCGGCCTTCAGACAGCGGCTGAAGCTGCATAGGATGGGGTCCTCTTCTGTCACTGGAAAGAGGATGGGTGCAGAGGTGGGACCCTGCCACACAAACCTCTTCCATTTGATCCCTGTCAAGTCAGCCTGCAAGACAAGGGAAAGGGAGAGAAAGCGATAGTTAGTGCGCAGAGTGGCTGCTTCAGGATCCACTCAGCACCTCGGAGCAAACATGTGCTGAGCAGAGTGTAAAGAGGAGGTATTAATCCTCTTTTATGGGGCAGTTCACCCACTGACTACTTCTGAAAACAAGGCACCCAGGCTGTCAAAATGTAAGGATAAAAAGGGAAAAAGAAAAAAAAGAGAAAGGGGAAGCATGAAAGATACACAGTAGATGACAAGAAAATAGAGCACCACAGTGTGTTGATGCAAAAGATAAATTGCCCTAAAAAATTGGGACATTTGTTTGTTTCTGCAAAGAACAGTGTACTTGTGCTTCAGGTGCTTTCAATATCACCATGAACAACATGTTCGAAACTCAAATAGGAAAAAACTAATGTTGGTAAATGTGGTCTCACCACCTTAATCCTCATTATTGTTGAGTGCTGGGGGGGGGGGGGGGGGGGGG
>JAVQJF010115840.1:0-16245 GCA_036023855.1 Gadopsis marmoratus
ACTAAACAGAACAGCCAACAGCAGTACGAGAGAGGGGGAGGAGGGGGCAGACAGGGCTGGAGCTGAGGGTGGGGCTTCGGAGTGGGGGGGGGTATTTTTTAGAGGTGGATGGCTGGGAAGGGAGGGGGGGGGGACAGATCGCTTTACATTACGCTACGCACACATACACACACACAAAAAAAACGGGACACAAGTTGCATTTCCGGTCAAAGTTGCGTCTGAAGAGCGATGGCCCTGTCCTCTTTTTGTTCCGTCGTATTTTTAACTTTTGGAAATATTTTTTCTAACCTGACATCTCAGCTGCCATTTCCCCACGAGATAGCTTCTTTCTTTGTTTGTCCATCTGCACTAAAACAACGTAGGGGTTTTGCTTCTTCTGGGTCTCATGGACGCCCCAGAAGGCCCCGTGTTTGTGGCGTCTAAAATGGGTGATTTTGTCAATGGAGTTCCTGCAAGAGGTCTGAGCGTGTCGGTCGGGCCCGAATGCCTCTGCATGATAAAGAAAGCCCTTGTTCCTCTGTATATTGCACGCTTAGTTACGGTAGGCCTGTGTGAGGCTAGAGACTGGGCCCGAAATTAGGTGGCGACTCTGTGAGGACCGTGTTCCTCAAACCCGTCGAAGGTGTAAATCTGCACTTGGATGCAAATCTGAGCTACCTTAGGGGGTCTGACCAGGTGGAGCCATAAGGAAGGAAACAATCTTTCCTTTCAGAGACCCACAAGTAGCTTAAATCTGACTTTGAGATCCAATTTTTGGTTTTCACCTTCAAGCGATCTCTTACGCTTCGACACCTTTGAGGAACTGAATCCGAGACCTTTTTCAAGAACCTGATGAAGAGTAAATGATGGAACATAGAAGGAAGACTGTGGTCGCTGTTTGAGGTACGTCAGGAGTGGACGCAGAAACACATGATGTGATTTTAAAACTGGTCTGTGGCCCATCTTCCAGAAGCATTTTAATGATGATGACCTTGGCCCATAGACTTACAATGGGTCTAAGATCATGTTAGCCTGAAAATGGACTCAAATCTTTCCGTGGTTGCACCGATGTTGTCTGATTATAGTTGGGTTGCTGTTAAGATCGGTTAGAAATCAGATCTTGTGTGTCTTACGTTAATTACACACAAAGACAAAGGCTTCGCTCCAGCTGATGGATGTGTGGTTTTTATTGATAAGGCTTTAGCTTCTAAAAGCAACTTCTCGGGGAACTCGATTTACCCAATGAATCTTAGTGTAAGGATCCTTTCTAACAGGCTTGATGTGTTTAAGCAACTTGGCACTGTGACACTTCTTTGTCACCAAAATTCAAATTTGATGCCATGTTAGAGCTGCTTATGCCAATCAAACTGTTAGCAGTCTAGCAGGTGAATATTAGCGCAGAGCTGGTAGAGCAAGTCTGGTTTTGTTTTAGGACAGGGTGCAGGCTAAACTCTGGGGAAACAGGGTTTAGGCATGTCATTTGGCTAGCTAGCTGTGGTGGAGAGACATAGAGCCAGACAGAGAGAGAGAGAGAGAGTTTGGAAACCCGCTAACAGGGCCTCCGAAGTGATCGGGGGTGTGGTGTGGAAAGCCCTGGAGGCGGGGTTAATTTTCCTAATATGGAGGGAAGCACTTTCATCAGAGGAGCCAGTGGGTGGAGCCTCTGGAACAGGGGTGATGGACGGAGGTGTGGTTGTGGCTGTGTTGAATACCTGCCGACACACGAGGTCTCTTCATTTCTGTCTCAATGGATTTGTCCCCGTTTCAGACAGAAATGAAGCGACCAAAAAAATAGGTACAACAGTGCATCTCAGCGGGTTACCATCAGCACGAAACACACCATCATACTCTTTCTTTCAACACGTGTGGAAATAGTTGAGCAGGTTGGTGTAAACACAGCGTCTGAACTGAGCATGGCGGACGAGGACGCTGGAAGCTATGTGTCTCTTTCTCTCTGTTGTCGTCTCACAACCACATAGAAAGAATAAAAGGACTGTCGAGGGGGGGGGAGGTGGAGGTGGAGGTTAGGGTGACGTTTGAGGGGGAAGCGAAATTGGCAAAAAAGGACAGAGATCAAACTAGTCAACTTTGACGGGAATAGATATCTCAGTAGATTTATACATAGACATGCAAGTCATTTTTTCTCTCTTTGAAGTTATTTACAATAATTACATAACACAAAGAATCCAGTTTCAGTTTGACAAAATTGCGAGCATTCAATATTCAATATTACTACTATTATTTATGATAACATAACTCCTTTTGTACTTCTTTAAATCATTGCTATTATAGACTCGTCATAACCTCCCTTTTTTACGTTTGATCACTTTGTGTGAAGCTGTTCGTTCTTCTTCTGGGTTTTTGCAAATGTTTTACTGCATTTTTATTTGTCATTTATGGTAGTAATAATAATAATGATGATAATGTTATTTAAGTGTCTTTCCTACTTGCTATGGCAGATACCATGTGGGCGTGACCTGTCTTCAGGGCCCATCCCCCTGACTCCTCCCACCCCTCCCACTAGGGAAAAAAACACTGACACAAACCGAAATACTGTCTCGTACGATGAAGAGAGCCGAAAGACGTGTGGAGCTTCACATAAAAAAATCAGAAACACCAATTAATATCAAGTCGCAGCAACAAACAAGCGTTTTCATTTTAGCATCAAGCAGAGCAGGGCACTGAACAGGTTTTGGTTTTTGAAAATTGTTTCAGGAAGACAAAAATCATTGCAGAGAAGAGTTTAATCGTCCGACAACGGAGGAACAAAAAAGCACGATAACTGGAATCCTCAGTCTTTGAACCTGATGTCTGTTGAGTACAAACCTGGAAGACAGACACCGTCTGCAGACGCTGTGCTGCTGGTTGACACTGAAAAATTAATTTGCAGAAATAACTGCAGCGTGCATTGTGCCTACACGCTTCGTGTGTTTAAAATGACCTCAAACTACAGAAACTACAAGTCATTTTTCAATGCGTGTGTGAACAACAACATGCCACACACACAGGCTAACGGCTAACGGCTAACGGTAAAGTCGATCTTTGGAGTCTTGGTGTCACACCCAAACTCTCTCTGGATGATTTTTTCCTGCTTTCTGTACCCCGCTCTGACAGAAACTGTACATCGCCAACAGAAGCAGTGATGGCTACAGAGCCACATACTGTACATACAGTTATAGAAATGCAGTGTGTTGGTGTATGATTTATATATATTCTTCACTATATATGTGACTTCTGTTGACAAGGCTGCAGTCACACAAAGGAAAATGCTCCCTGTATGTTTATGGGCACCAGCTAGCTAGCTAGCTAGCACTGGACTCTAGATGACAATGTTTCCCAGTCGCAGTGAAAGACTCATTATCACTACTGCACACGCACATCAGCTATACGGAAACACTTCAATCGACATCTTTCTTTGATCAAATGACAAGCTAACTGTTCCTAGCAAGTGCTAATGCAGTTGCTAGGACAGATGTAAGTTGACGCTAATAACACCCACTCACAGAGACGCTAGCATGAGTCAGAATAATGAACTGAAGATGAAACTACAAACCTCCTTATCGTTTAACATTTCTTGCTAGAGGCATATAAATAAATATGTTAATGTTAGCAAAGGTACAGCTGTTACACATGCTAACCAGCTATCTTTCCCATGACGCCACACATGTACAGGCTTGTTTTGTCACCTGACGGCTGTGCAGGCAAGTTAATGAGTCAAGCGAATGAAAATAATCGAGTAGTGACATTGCAAGGAAGCATTGTGAGCTAGTACTGCGTCACAGTAATTTACCTGACTGTGAAAATTATTGTCATTTGAACAGTTAAACACCAACAACTCTGGACTGTGGAGACGAGCCATCAGCCATTAAACAAGGTGCTTGGTGGCTGACCAGCTAGCAGAACCTCAAAACCTGCAGGGAAGCGTTGATCACAGAAACTGATGAACCAGCTGCACAGAAAATGACACCAAAATAACAAGAATAACAGCAATTAATAAATAGCAGAAGGAAGCACCACCATTGTCTCCGTATGAGCCTCAAGTGGAGGAGAAGCGTACATATGCTAACTGTCATGTTTTTCCACTAATCAGACCACAAACTATCATCTACAGCTGGAAAGGAAAGGAAAGGAAAGGGGGTGTGGAGGCAGACGTTGTTGTTGTGGCGTGAGATAACTATTGGCTAGCTTCGTCGGATTGATTGGCGGGCAGGCCAACATGGAGTGAGGGCTGGTGGTGGGCGGGGGGGCTTTTGTTTTTATAGCTGCGTTAGCTTTTGACTTTTATTGTTATATAGTTTTTTTTGCCACTTGTGACGAACATCTCAGTGTAAACTTGACTCGCGTTGTGCTCTTTGATATTAGCGCCGAACATTTTGAGAACATGAGGGGAGGACAAAAGAACCGCTTTGGTTTGAATTTTAATAAATATAATAACAATAACAGTGATCATGGTGTCCATAAATATGTCTGATCTCTTATCTCTTCCCATCTGTCACAATTTTCAAAAAACAAAGTTCAAAGTTAATCAAACGGCTGCAACCGTGGACCTGCGATCGGATGCTTCGCACTTTAAAATGAACCTTGTGCTGCTCACACACACACACACACACACACACACACACACACACACACATGCATTCATGCACCACTCTTGTTTCACTGAAGAGGAGGGAGGCATGCTGCACACACAGGGCCAGGTGGAGGGCCAGGTGGAGGGCCCACAGGTGGAGGGCCCACAGGTGGAGGGCCCACAGGTCGACGTTTTCATACGTAATGTTTGGTCCACAAAAACACAAATGCAACCATGGAAGCAAACAAGCACAGAGAGCAGCTGACAGTGGTGAACAGTGGTGGGTAACCCAGCGGGAGGTGTGGAGGTGGAGGTGAGGGGCTGGAGGGGGGGGGCAGAATGGCTGAAGCCTTTCACAGGTTCACATTTAAATATCAATCGGCTCCGTGAACAGAACACTTTAAAAATCCAGTTACTGTTCCAACAATTTTACAAACAAAGCACACGTCGTCATGTAACGCCAACACCTGTTCAACTTTAAATTTTAAAAAAGGATCGAGAATGCGGATAGTAGTAGGAATGAGTAAAGCAGTTAGCTAACATGCTAACCACAGACAGGTCCGATGAGCGGTAAAGTGCACAACATGGAGGGCATGTTGGGGGTGGGGTACAAAGAACACCATCATGCAAACTCCACAACGCTTTGCATGCCTTTTTTATTATTATCATTATTACACACAGCAGGAGGGGCAGGGTCTGCTGGGGAAGGGAAGGGCAGACTCCCGATCCTCTACGTCGTCTTTTTGTACAACCAAACAACTACAACACAAACAGGAAGAGGGAAGACAAAAGGACAGGGGGCCGAATACTCGGACAAACTTCCGAACCTTCGTAAACCATAACCTTTATGCCTTCGTGGTTTTGTGATGTTTGCCCGGCAGGACCTGATGGACAGGAACAGGAACTTTTACAGAAAGCAACACACACATACAGCAAAGGAACATCAGTGTCAACAAGCTGGCTGGTGCTACAACGTCATTGTCACATCACTGATTTAAATCCGCCGCCTGACCAATGCAAGACTACCGAGTCAACCGTGACGTTACCTTGACAACCATCGACCACCGAGAACATGTAATTGAAGTAAATAGTGTGTGGCTGACTTTATGATGTAACTGGCAGGTGATTAAAGAAGCGCTGTGATTGGTGGACGGTGGAGGTAAAATGTTACCGACTTTCTAAAAGAGCCCAAAGACACCTGGGAAATGTAGTTAAAACAAGCATACTGGGGCAAACATATTCAGTGTTTGTACTACAGTCCAAAAAACCACTAAAGCACTTCTACAGACAGAAAGCAGCGATGGACGGCGACGACACAACAGCAGAGAAAAGTGCTGCATTTTTCTAAATCTACTGACAATCCATTGGGACAAACATCGATTGGATTTTGCTGCTTGAAGGGATTGGGGCGGAGATTGCAAAGCTTTGGTGAACACAGAAGTTAAGTTTTGGTTTGAGGAATTCAAAGAAGAAAATAAAAACTCCCACCTCCACTCTTCTCCAAACTTGAAGCTAAAAGTCCTCGCCCTTTATTTCATCTACACAGCATCACGGACATCTACAACTAACTGCGCTATGACCACGAAAACACATATTCAAATAAACAAAGCACTCTTGTCCTCGTGTCTACACATCGCCCCGGCAACCAGGAGCAGCCTTGGCCTCTGCAAAGCAGCTAACAGGATCTCAAGTTGGACAAAAGCTGTTTGCTAACTGCACATGTCAGACAGCACTTTAGCTTCTCGCTTTGACCTTTTAGAACACAGATGTTCATCTTATGAAGTGATGATTGAGTCAACAGAGTTTTGTGCATCCCAGCCCTTAAGTGTTCCAACAGAAAATGAATAAAAGGACTTTTACTTGCGAAAACTCTGGATGCCCAAAACAACTCTGTCCACTTTGCAACCGTACTGCCTCTAAACTGAATCTAGACACAGCGAGCTAACAAACACTTTTTCACTTTGTCTGTCAAATGAAACTTAACTAAACCAAACTGACGTTATTGCTTTGACACCGAGTATCGTGTAGACTGATTTTGTGGAGTTTAAGGTAGTATTTGCGGTTGTTGTACCCTGACCGTGCAGTCTGTAGGCCTCAACAGAGGCAGACTACCTCCGTATCACAGAGCCTGACAAACACCGACAAACCTTCCTCCTTAAACCCCCCCAGTCTAAAGCCAGAGACACAGTACTGCGTCGCATTCAACACCTCCGTGTGTCCAGTTCGGGACAACACGCACATTTGTGTTACTTCTCGACACAAACCACATTAACTGTAACGAACACACACAGTGCTGAAATGTAACGAGGCGTGCTAACGCCTTATTGTAATAACTAATCACTGTTTTTACACAGAACTAGCGCATTTCAAATTAGCATCTTCATTTCTGTCATAAAGTAGTAGAGTGACAGTCCTGTCTTTTTGTGCAGACATACCGCTAACGGCTAATGCTAACACAATCTGACATATAGAGTGAATATGTTAAAAATAAAGCTCGTAAGTGAACCTTGTTTTAAGATTATTTTGTCAAACTGCAAATTCACCTCTTTCCATCTTATTTGTGAAGACGCCAATCTGGACACACGGAAAGTGTTTTCAACGTTAACATGAAGCTTGTGACCGCGGTCTCCAACCAGCAGCCCTGCAGCATGCCGAGCGACCCAGTCTGACTCTAGACGTGGAACACGGGGCAGTTCAAAGTGTGAACGTTGAGTGGGAATTTCATGTAAATGCATATATGACGTGTTCATGCATGTATGTAAATGTGCTTGTGTCACATGTTCCACCTTCCACGGAGAAGATCCACCAATAGAAAACGCCTCTCTTGTTCAGTAGCACAGTCTGTGCAGCTCAGGCAGTTAAATGGTGTGAATTTAAGGTCAGGCAGGAGATGGAGGGATGATGGAGGAAACAGGCAAATGCATCAAACCATACAGACTAAACAATAACTGCTAAATGATGTCAGGCCGATACGTCACGGGACACGTCACGTACTAAAACAGCAGCGCCACAGAACAACGAAGCAACAAACGTTCCCCATTAAAAAACAGAAACAACAATATTACCACGACACTCAGGTAACCAGGGCACGCCAGCGTCTCGCTTGTTGTCTAGCTTGTTTGTGAGTTTTATATTGTTATGTTTAAGCTTATTTTTCTTCTTTACTTTTTAATGTGTTCTCTTCATTTTTTAGAATCTTCCGGGAGAACAGTCATGACAGCGTGGAGATGACACCCGGCGATCAATGCGATGAGACCTGTGGGTGTGGCAACGTGAACCCTCGATCCTCATTGGCTCTCTCAGGTGGGGGAGGCGGGATAAGTCATCTTCCTCTTATCTAAACTGCATAGATTGACTCCCACCCTCCTTTAAACCCCCTCCTCCTCCCCCGCTTCCTTCTCACGGTCACCTATCAGTCGAACGTCACCTTTTCTGCTGCTGGCCAAACGAATTCAGCAGGAAAGCCAGAGGCCCTCCCTCCCCCTGCTCTTTGGTTGGATAGGTGTGACAAGAAGGGGAGGTTGTTGTTGTGGAAACCTGCCACGTTGCACTGACACCCCCCCCCCACACACACATGGTGTTTTCCCAACCAATCGGCTGGTTGTGAAAAACAGTTGAAAGGGCAGCGTGTCTTCCCTTGTCGCTTTTAAATGGTGTGTGGCAGGTCGGGCTTTGCCAGTCTAAGCTAATTTAATTGGCCGACTGAGGTGAATGACAGGAGTGAGCAACCAATGAGAGGTGGTCTAAAGAGGCGACTGAGCCAACAGCGAGGTCGGTCCCTCCCAGAAACACGGGGACAAAGTTGGTTCTACCAAAGCTCGTCCTGCAGGACAGCGTTCCAGAACCTCACTCTGTTCCTGCCTGCGCTCCGGAACCTTCAGTTCCAGAAGGCAGCCCGGAGTTCTATAACTGCAGAATGTTCTGACCGAGTGGAAAAGATCTTTCTTTCTGGGAGTTGAATGTCAATTACTGAGAACGTGTTCTGTGACGTTCTAGAAGGTGCTCAGTTCCTGAACCTCGGCTGGGAAATAAAGGTAAGAAACAAAGCTTGGCTCTGGAATGCTTGTCCCTCAGACGTCCCACCCAGCAGCTGTCACCATCACTGTCCACGGAGACTCCCGAAAAACGAAAGAAAGTGTTAAAAAATAAGAAAAAAGGCAAAACAAACAAACAAGTAAATGTCATATTATAGGTCATAATTTTTTACAGGTAGCTAACCCATGTGTTGCTTCATATGTTCAATACATTTACATGTACATCTGTAATAAATAGTAGGTTTATTTGTACCCTCTTTTGTATACGTTACGTATTTAAGTCAGCTATAATGTGATGGCGTTTTTATTGTGGGTTTTTTTTGTCTTTGTTTTTTGAACCCCACCCAACCCCACGGTGTTTCCTCTTATCTGTGATTGGACTGTTATCTCTTCCTAGCTGATTGGTTATCTGTCTTGCATTTGTGTTTCAAGTTTTTGTGTTGTTGTCGTCGTCGGTGTCTTTTCTCGGCTGGCGGTCGGACGGTCGGTCGGTGTCAGTCGTCACAGCGGCTGGTGGCGGAGCGTCTTAGAAGCCCAGCGTGCCGCCGATGGTTGATGCCAGGACCACGCCCAGGATGACGCAGCAGATGATGATCATGATCTTCTTCTGCAGGGCGGCAGGACAGACACACAGGTTGGAAAAGAGCAGGACTAAGCTGCTCGCTAACAGCAGCTTCTCCTTAATCAATTTATTAGAAAATTGGTTGACATGACTTCAAACTAATTCACGTATTGTGTTTGACTTATTTAGGTTTTTTGGTTCAGTAGTGAACGAGTTGCTGAACCTCCTGATCTGCTGCACGTCTACAGACTCTGACGCTCTATGATTGGATGGATGTTTTGAATGTTTGCCTAATGAACGTGTCACCTTGCGGGCCTGGCTCTGGTATTTGACGGCCTTCTTGGTGTCGGACACGGCTCGCTCCACGTAGTCCACGGAGTGTTCCACATTGTACTCAATTCTGTCAATCATCTCTCCCTAAAAACACAAACATACATCACAAAGATTAACACGCGATGCCCAAACCAACCGGTAGACACACTGTCCGTTCATTTCCTGTCATCACGTCTCGTACCTGGCTCTCGACCAGCATGGCCATGTCGACAAACATGTCGTGCAGCTCGCGGATGCTGTTTTCCAGCTTGATGATCTCGGTGTGTCGGGTCTCGATCTCGTTCAGAGCCTGCTTGGTCATCTGAGAGTCCATTTTGATCTGCGGGTGTTACCACAAACATTATGCTGCTCTCTCTGTCTCTTACGGTTTTAAATAAAAAGGAAAAATCGGCTAAAGAGGATGAAAATATTAACAAAAAGATTTAGCAAAATACATAAAAGAAATACATTTGTGAATATGTTACTTTAATGATCATTTATTTTTAACTGGATGTCAAACTAGGAACTAGGAACTAAAGGTGTGGTTTCTTTGCAAAACATCTTCTGATTGGATCAGAAGAGGATAAACAAGATAATACTGTAAAATCTCAAATATGTATAGCTGGGGGCGTGGCCAGAACAAACAAATAAGAGCTGTTGCTGTTCATCTTTTGAGTTTTCATTCACTATTTATTTCCAACTCTACTTTGCTGTTTATTTCTGTCCTTCCCTTCAAACCTGCTGAAGATGTTACAAATTAAAAGTCTACCAGGAAAGGGAGGGGTTTTGCCTTTTGAACCTCCGGAATGCTTTTAATGTGAAAAATCTTTGCAGGAAGATTTGAGTTTCTTTGACGGCAGCTACTGCAAAGTAGAAGTGACGGACCAAAAACCTCTGAGCTCCAATTTGTTCTGGTTTGTTGCGACGTTACCAAAGTGTTCGAGTCACTTACCTGCTGACAGAGTTACTCAACACCAGCTGTAAACCTTGTTTGTGCTGATTTCCACTGGCTGAAGTACACTGTGATGTCACAGGTGGGTGTGGTTTGAACCAGAGGAGCTCGGTTAAGTTACAGCAGCCGGCAGCAGAACTGACCCCTGACCACAACGCCGGGTCACGTGACTTCAGCTTTGGCCAGTGGCAGTGGTGCCTGCACATATGTGAGCTTTTAATTTGAAGGAGCGACCAATAAAGTGACTCCCATCAAAATAAGAGCTTCACAGTGCAGCGGCTAGCATCTCACACATCCTCCCATCATCCTCTCTCGCTGTCATGTGACAAAGGCCGTGTTCACTTGATGTTTCAGCGCACCTCATGGCCATTCTCCATCCCCGACAGTCGATGGCCATCAAGGGATGCAGAATGGCTCAGGTTAAAGTGACCCATAGCTACAGCCGGGCTCAGGTGCGATGCTTACATCATCGGTGAAGATGGCCAGCTTGCCACTCTCCAACATGTCCTCTAGTTCCTCGTTGGTGGTGGTTCTCCCAGCTGCAGACAGAACACAGAGAGAAGAACCGAGAAAACGTTCAGAGCTGAGAACACCTGAAGCAAACGTCTCTGCTGTTACTTTGTTAAACTGCACTTCATTCGCTGTTTCAGTTCACTTCTAACCGCAATGATGTTGTCTGTCGTCCATCTCTTCTTCTCTTGTCTGACTCTAATCATTGATGTAGTAGTGATCTGCAGCTGTCTGTTAGCTGTCTGTAATTTGCTGGAGTACTCACTGATCTCCAGCTGTCTCTGGATGCGGTCCTTGCAGCGGTCGCGGTACTTGGACTGCGTGGTGTTGTACTCAGTCATCACCTCCACAAACTTACGTGACAGCGTTGAGTGCTGCAGGACGACGAGGGAAAGGAAAGAGACATCGGAGAGACGGAAAAGAAGAGAGGTATTAAATCAGATATCCGGACAGACTGCGTCCCTTCTGTTGATTTATGGAGCCACAGATGAAAACATGAGCGCCGCCTTTCCATCAGTATGTTTTGGGGAAACCAACACATTGTAGCACTTCTGTCACCAGCAGAGTTTTTGTTTCCAGTTGTACCTGAAGGCAGCACAGGAAGGTGCAAGGTGACTTTAGTGTGAAACTAACTGGTGACTTCGTGTCAAACGTCTGATCAGCTGCTGTTTTCTGACGATGTCATCACTGATAATGAAGATGAACTGATGGACAAGCTGACAATAAGAGCGCGAACGCACACGAGACGTGAAAACGATGAGAATGTTACAATGAAACCAATAAGATCGATTAAAACATTTTAAAACATTTAAAACAATAAAATAAATTTTTAAATGGAAGAAATATAAAATACACTAAATATCTAACATAACAATGAAACACACCTTAATTAAGTAAACATGTACAATAAGCAGAATGGCTCCATTCAAAGACATTTATCATATATTTATATATATATATCATTTCTGTGTTGACGTGCTCGGTTGTGTGAAAGGTGTTGGTGCTGCAGAACTGCTCTCCTCCACCAGGAGGCAGCAGCCTGATGGGGCAGCAGCCAATGACAGAGCAGAATACTGCAGGGTCACAGCAGGCAGCTTCATGGGTTTGGACTCGGCTCACCTGTGTCTTGCGGATCCTGAGGTCTGCTGATGATCTGTTGAGACCCTCCTCCTGCTCGATGCTCTGCTCGATTGCTGCACGGAGACATTTTTACATTTCAGTTGATGCTCTTATTGAAGGGTTCGGCCATGTTTTCCCCGCCACAATAAAAAATGGAAAAAGCCGATTATATTTAAAAATATTTCACTTTGTTGCAGATTAAATTACCCAAAAGTGCATCAAAACAGCTCCACTGTGACGTCATTAAAATGCTTCTTATAAAACATCAATAATAATATTCCAGCATCACATATATACAGGACACGCTGTGTTACTGTGTACTTCTACTTTTGCTAAGTACATTTTGTTGAAAATACTTTAAAGTAGTATATTTTTGAAACCAGTGAGCGTGTTTGACCTCCACCAGGTGTTTGCACCTTTAACATCTCTGCATGTGTTGTAATGAATAATAATATTAATGCTAACGAGCAGCAGTGTGTGTCGGAGGACAGTGTTGGAGCTGCAGCCGCCCTCCTCCTCCGTCAGCATCAGCTCGGCACTCAGCTGCAGCTTTATTGCTTCATTATCCAACCGGGGAGGCGCAGTTTAATAACGCACGTGGATATTCTGGTCTGCAGACGCCTACAGAGCCGAGGCCAGACTGCATGAAGCTTTGTTCTCATAATGTCCTGACTCTTCCTCCAGCGCCACCCAAACATTTATATCCAAGAAGGTTTAAAATCATCAGGATGGTTTTTCAGATTTTTCTGTCGTATTGGTGTTTAGTTCTCTGACGCAGTAACTAGTAGCTGACTAGGCGTTTAACTGATGTTCGTCTGCACAGCCTGAAGGATAAAAAGCTATTCAACACACTGTAGTTCATTCACACACCGTCCTGCTGCCCTGAATACTCAACACCCACATGTGGATTCATCCGCCGTTGAAAATAGTCCAGATGCTGTTTCCTGCTGTTTGAGCAGCTGTTTGAAACAGGAAACTGTAGATCTGTGTTTTTAAAGATTTACATCTTCAGCAGGAACCAATGAGCTGAGAGCCACAGACAGGAAGTCAGAGGAACTGTCTGTAATGTAGGCGAAAAACCCGATGTCTGGTTTTGCTGCATCGACTCCTTTTTAGTTTGTGACAGAGTCCCAGGAGTCAGGTGATTAATCAGAGTCTTTTAAAATGTCCTCTGTTGGTTTAATCGCGGCTGTAATGAAGCCAGCAGCCTGTAGGGGGTGCAGGCGGGACCTTCAGTTTAGCTCCAGGTGAAGTCCTGTGAGGTGAGTTACAGACAAAAAAATATTCACAGCTGATAATTAACTCATCAGCTGGAACAGTGTGTGTGTGTGTGTGTCTGGATGCCATGGTAACCAGCTGCAGGTCTGTCCTGGTGTCATGTGACTCTGTGATGTCAGTTTGTCTCCTGCGAGTGATGAGATGAAACGCTTATATAATGTTTTCCACTGTGTGTGTGTGTTTCCTGGCTCGTGGCCCAGCTGCTCTCTGCTGGATCCATGATGACTCAGCAATATCACACAGCACTGATGGTGTGTGTGTGTGTGTGTGTGTGTGTGTGTGTGTGTGTGTGTGTGACAGCTTTAGTTTCAAAAACAAAGTGATGTCGGTTTGTTTGTTCTTACATGAGAGAAAAATACTAGATGAACACACTGATGCTGCAACAAGAACCAAGTTAACTATTAAAGGATTAATTCTCTGTGTCTGAGTGCTTTGGTTAACAGCAACGTATTGAAACTATAGGTTCACATTGAGTGAAGAAACAGTGGTCTCCGTGGTAACTGGAACACTCGGGCTGTAACCCCCAAACTGGGAGAGTGGATCCATCAGAGTCCAGGAACAACATCCGACATCTCTGTCCAGCAGAGTGCAGACGTAGGATCAGCTAAGATACTGGACTCCCAGACCTCTGGTACAGGATCCGAGCTGGAAGGAGGACCAGACCACCCGAAGGGGCGAGAGGGGATTTTTTTTTTGTCTATGGTTGTTAAGTGTACATTTCAGTCTATTTAGAGATTCGTCTTTCCACACATTAAAATTGAACATGAATTCACTGAAAGTCCAGATGTCCCCGTTTTTCACCAGCACTTAAACGCAGCATCTGTGTGAAGCCCTCAACACTCAGAGCTAAGTAACCTGATCCATCACACACAGGAGTAAAACTTTTATTCAGGTCGGGTATTTTTGTGGATTAGAACCCAAAATTACGCACAAATGGTTGCACACATTTGAAAATGATATTTTTATCTGTAGATCATGTGATACACACATTTTGAGTCTAATTTCTCCCCATAGACACGTAACCATGACACCAAGCACTCATCATGAGTGAATGCTGTACATGCTTTGTTTTGACTGTCTGCAAATAAACTGGAACATGTAACTTTAATGGCTGCTGGAACTTTCAGTGCCCATCAATGGACTGCAGTTGGAAATGTGTGTAATGTGTGTAATGTGTGTATAATGTGTGTAATGTGTGTAATATGTGTAATGTGTGTAATGTGTATAATGTGTGTAATGTGTGTAATGTGTGTAATGTGTGTAATGTGTGTAATGTGTGTAATGTGTGTAATGTGTGTAATGTGTATAATGTGTATAATGTGTATAATGTGTGTAATGTGTGTAATGTGTATAATGTGTATAATGTGTGTAATGTGTGTAATGTGTGTAATGTGTATAATGTGTGTAATGTGTGTAATGTGTATAATGTGTATAATGTGTATAATGTGTGTAATGTGTATAATGTGTGTAATGTGTATAATGTGTATAATGTGTATAATGTGTATAATGTGTATAATGTGTATAATGCTCCCCTGTCCCTCACAAATAAACTAATAAAGAAGCTTCTGCGAGGTGACGACGACTTTTCAAGAACATGAACCCGCTGCCGGCGCAGTGGGCGGAGCCTGTTTGCCCCCCGTCCAGGGACAACACAGCTACAGTAGGAGACATGCTGCAGTGTGTGAGAGACAGGACAATAACACTCAGGCCTCGTGGGGTTTCCAATTATAGCTTTATCTCCATCATCACTGCTATACTCAGACTGCATATATACAGTCTGTCTGTCTGTGTGTGTGTGTGTGTTTTCACACACATGTATCAACATAATGCGTGTATTTGTGTGTACTTGTGTCCTCAGGCCTGCCTGTGTGTGTAGTTCAACTTCTGGGTGTTCACATTAAAGCAGTGATGTCCTTGAACCTTCAGCATGAACCAGCGTGTGCGTGTTTGTGTGTGTGTGTGTGTGTGTGTGTGGAGCTGTCCCAGCGATTACAGTCTGATAAATCACCTCCACTGTTTGTGAATATTTTCTTCTTCTGCTGCTGAAGGTCGGCGTGCGCTCTCTTCCTGTGACTGACTGAATACCGTAAATCCTCTAATAAAACACCTTATTTTAGTCCCAATTGAAGTAAAAAACAAGGAGGTAAATTCAGCATCAAGTTTTTCAAATTTAAAGCCTGAGCCCTGCAGTGACCTGAGTTCTGCAGTGACCTGAGTGACCTGAGTCCTGCAGTGACCTGAGTTCTGCAGTGACCTGAGTGACCTGAGCCCTGCAGTGACCTGAGTTCTGCAGTGACCTGAGTTCTGCAGTGACCTGAGTTCTGCAGTGACCTGAGTGACCTGAGCCCTGCAGTGACCTCGTCAACTCTCACTGATTCATCTCACAGAAACACTCAGCTGATCTTTATTTCCTTATTCAGTGTGTTTTGTATGTTTTAGGATAAACTGTAGAAGATGATGTTTCCAGAGAACGTGTGTGTGTACCTTTTAATTTTGAGCGAACTTTATTGGCTGTCTTCTTGATGTCAGCTGTGAGGTCCTCCAACTCCTGCTTGGTCTCTGCAGATTAAAGAAACACAGTTAGTTATAAAGTTCCTCAATTTGCACGTGTATCACTATTAGATGATTTCTTTGCTCAATTTAATTTGATTTAATTTCAGTCTTTTTGTGAATATATTGACAATTTTCCCCAAATGTTGAATTGTTCCTCTTTTAGTCAAACAGGAAATTCATCACTAGCGGTCTAAGTTTTTGATAATATCCAAACGCTGGTAGCTTTAATGTCAGAGACTGTAAACACAAACGCTTCCCTGGTTCTGGTTCTGGTTCTGCTCGAGGTTTCTGCCTGTTAAAGGCAGTGTTTCCTTGCCACTGTCTCCTAGTGCTGCTCCTGGTGGAAATGTTGGGTCTCTAGACTTGCTCTATATTA
>JAVQJF010115842.1:0-18937 GCA_036023855.1 Gadopsis marmoratus
GGGGTGATCCCCCCCCCCGGCGACTTGGGAACAAAAAGCTTTTGTCACCTTGATGGCCCCCCCCCCCCCCCCGGACCAGACAGATAAATTATAACTTGTTTTGAAAAGTGGAGGAGCGAAGCTGACAGGGAACTCAAACTGAAATAACACATTTAGGAAGTGGGTGGCCACCAACGTGACTCACATTTTCGAACAGTGAGCAGCAGTTGAGCGAGAACAATGACGGTGGCGGTTTGATTCGACCACAAACGTTCAACGAGAACGACGTGCAGGTTTTCGACTGGCTTGAGTTTGACCAGGAATACGCTTAATTCTGCAAAAAACCGAGGAATGAAAGCTGTGGCTTTTCTTTTAGGCTGGGGAGCTGCAGTAGAAGACTCTCAACACTGAGCACCCTTCCAAGTCAGTGTTACAGCCAGAGACAAGCTCCCATCAGTTACGTTTGATTGATTTCCTGACCTTGCCAACATGCCTTTTTAATTTGAGATGGCGTGTCTCCCTCTCTCATATGTTCTGCTAAAACATAATAATCATCCAAACTCTGGAACTTCAGATTAGCTCAAAACCTAACAAATGTTTCCTTTGTTGTGCTCGTCCACCAGCATTCATCAAAGTCAGATAGTCGTGTTATGATATCTTGCAGAATTAAACTAAATTGCGTGGCAACCTAAATCTGAGGTCTGGATGTGATAAACTGATACAACAGTACGCTGAAATCAACCTCATCACCATTGATAAAGATTATAAAATGCATTCAATTACATTCCCTTAATTCCTGAGGCCATTTATAAACCTTAATATTCTTTATGCATTTTCTCTTATAGCAAGTTTCCATGTGAGAGGCATGACAGAAGACAAAACATCAAACTATTTCATCTTTTAACCCAGTTTTAACCCTCAAGCCCTCGGCGCAACCTCTGCTCGAACCTCTCTGACTTTCTAAATATATTTGACCGGACTTCACAGAAGCACAGTGAGGGAGGAGGACTGATGCGTGGGATTAGAAAGACACAGGCTGGAGCGGCGGAAAAGAACGGAGGACGGAGTGTGCAAGTGCCACAGAATTGCAAGGCTGCTTCTCATTTCCAAGTATTCTAAAGAGAGACAGCTGAGACGGGACAAACAAACCACACACACACACACACACACTCAGGCCACAGCATCTTCAGAGGTACTATTTCACAAGCCCTAATTACAGTGGGCTGCGGTGTCTCTTACTTGGTTTGCCAAAAGTTCAAATCGCACACACTCTCGTACAGCGTTTACAGATGCCGAAACACACGCACGCACACACCCACATACTAATTCAAAGTGTGCATGCACGGACGTAGCAGCTACACAGCAATGGGAGGACAATTTTTTATGTCTCCCGGCTGATAAAGATGACACTGTTTTCCTTTCCGATGTCTCTAAATTTCCTGTTCAAATTACATATGCATGAGAGCAACCCTAATGCATTTCCTTCTAACTTTTACCGTAGCCGATACACTATTAAATCATTCTCGCTTGCAGTATTAGTATGCTGCATTCATCCTAAACTGTTACCCGGGTTTTGAAGTCTGATTGCTCACTCTTTCTCTTTCAACAACCTTGAGTTCCTTCAAGGAGGGTCGTGAATAAGGACCCGACGCTTTCCAACACCAGCCCTTACACACTGAGGCCAAAGCCATTTAGTATGACACATCTTCCCCGTCATTTCAATCTCTCCCTGCCGTCCTGTCCATCTCAGCTCAACGCCCCGGGTTTCCCTTCACAAACACTCGGTGCTTCGTTGGTCCGAAAAGGAACCTGAGAACTTTGTGTTTTCTGGCATATCTTTTGTATCTCCTAAATGTCCCAGTCTTTCTTCCTCCCCTCTCTGTTTTTCACACTCTTGCTCATTTACATTCACTGTACAATGCACGCTTCTCTTCCCTTTCTTAGGGAAGTCTCTAAAGTGAGGGAAACTAGGCCATTAGGCTGCAGCACAGCTTCTCCCTCGCTTCAAGTATCCCCTCTCTTCCAATTCCCCTTTTCTCTCCCACTTTGTCACCCTCCCTCCTGCCCCGTCTCATTCTCGCTTCTTCCTTACGTTGCCTGCGGTATCCCTCTGTCTCCCCCCCATTTTACTTTTTGTAATCTCTATCACATGACGTTCTCCTTTTCTTCCTTTCTGTCTTGCTGCTCTTATTGCCTTGGGTACCACTGTGTCCTACCTCCAACATGTCTCTTTGCTACTTCGTTCTGTTTTCTCTCCTATCATCCATAATCCATGCACACACACATACACACACACACACACACACACACACACACACACACACACACACATACACACACACACACACACACACACACACACTCGAACTTACACACCAATTCAATAGACCAGAAAAGTATTTCCAGGCACCTTCTGTTATTATTGAGATTTCTTTTTCCCTATGGCAGATTTTAATGGGATTTCTGAGTACCATTTACCATTCATTCCGTACTTTAAAAAAGTAAAATGATGTTAAGAGAAATGGCAGGGACAAAGGTACTTAAACTTAATCTGTTTTTAAAAACAAATTTGCTAACAACCGTGGAGGTATTACTACTGTTTCATGAAGCCAAAATAATATGCATTATGCAACCATTCAGCAGTGCAGCAAATAGACATATGTAACATAAATATTTTAGGAGAGTAGGACAGCTTTACACTGCTGTCTTCAGTCGTGACTGTCACAGTGATGCGGTTTAAAGCTGCACTGGCGGTCAGTCTGAAAGGGTAAATGCGTGAATCCATACCAACCTGGTGTAAACATGAGTTGCAGAATACTCTGTTTTCGTGAATAGAGGTGTCATTGTTTGGGATGATTCAGGAAAATCCACAGAAATATGCACTATGAAACCCATTACTGTAACTGGTACGCTCTTTCTAGAAAAACAGATGTTGCTGTTGAATTTTTGGAAAAGTTTGCAATGCCTTTAGGAGCACAAACACATTCCATTCCCCTCCACTGTACTGAAGCAGAGGCGGAAATCTCTGGTAGAAAATGCCTCAAAACCTGTGCAAATAAAGCCAAAACTGTCTGTAACTGCAAGGTACCACCAAATGTAGGACAGAAATTTGTTTTTCACTGTGATTTGGGTAAACAAACTGCTTCATTTTACTTGGCGCATCTGTTGCTCAGCAGTAATGTGTATGGAACTACGGTGGCAGAGTGGTGACGACCAGAGATGAACCTACGGCGTGACAGCAGTTTCGTTCATAGGATGTGTGGTTAGTAGACCAATGTACCGTTGGCCATTCAGATTGCATTCAGGCCTGCATTAATAGAAACACAAGGTGCTGCAGTGGTATGGGCGCATTGCTCCGGTCACCAGGCAATTAAATATAATCCAGGAAGGCCAGTCTGAGTAATAGATCCATGTGCTTGACTGCGTAGACTCCAAAACTCTGCACAGAGGTTTGTAATAATAACTAAGTAAGTTGTTTAATAAAATAATAAGATGTAAATAGGGCATCACTGCAACAATCATTATAATCTCCATTGTGACGTTCTCAGAACAAAGTAATCCACCTGGAATGAGCACTTGCTCGCATTTTATTGGCCGGATGAGCATCTTGCTGGATGACGTTTCTTCTTGCCGGAGGACTCTGCTCTGGCACCCCAATGCGTCAAATCATTGGCCTTATTGAAGTGAATTAGTGCTGAAACAATACGCGGATCTACAGAAAATCATTCCGACTCTATTTTGATTAGCGATTCATTATTTATGTCATTTATCAATTAAACCAATTAAATCTGTTGCTTTCCTCTGTTTGATATCACTGCAAGCAGCATATTGGGTTTTGGAATCAATATTTATTAGTTACACGCCGAAAATGAGCTGCGCTTTCTCACACAATGCGGTGATGTTAAAGCGTCTCCTGTAAAAGGGGTACATGTTTTCAGTTAACCCTAACACTAAACCTAATCTAAATGATTAATATTATTATTATGCAGTTTTAGCCATATTATCATTTTTTTAATAAAAAAAAAAGAATTAATTAATAAAAGTTAAATGTAGAAAACAGTTTGTCTTATACTTGGAGGTATTAATTTTCTAATTTGTCTAAGAAGGGGGGGTGGGATGTTTTAATTTGGCTGAAAAATTATGTCACGACAGTCTGTTGATCTGTCCCCTTCCCCCCTATTTCCTCCTCCTCCTCCTCCTCGTGCTCTTGGTACGTTGGTTGCTGTCTTGTCCAGGTCCCTCCGGGTTAATCTGCTGGTGTACCAGATGCACGCGCTCATTAGCCTGGTGCCACCTTCTAAGAGCCTCATTTACTGTGACAGACTCTCACAAACACACGCGGTCTCGTGCATACGTAGCAGTGGCAGCCACTCACGCACACAAACACGCTCGCTCGCTAAGCTTGGCGTCGTGTGCTGGTTCTTCAGGTGCAGGATTTGGGGTAAAACCACAGAAGAGAGGAGAGTGAGAGAAAAAGGCTAGAAAGACTGAAGGACAGACATAACAGAGGCAACAGATGGAGAGGCGAGTGGGCGTCTCTGCTGGGCCTGAACTTGGTTTTCAGACGCACAAACTGCGGCCGTTCCATAATGTTAACCACATGTTAGGTTTAAAATAATAAGTCACTGTTGATTTTTGGTTTCACACGGGACACGAAAACCAGTTACCTGGGTGAAGGTCCTGTGTTTCACCCATCCATCCACCCCAACAATGCTCCCTATGTGGACTTTGCCGCCCTGACTACCTAAAGCCTTACTGGCACAAAGGCACGAAGGCAAACGTCTCCCATGTGCTTTTCAGACAGAAACCTTGCTCATGCGGTTTGTTTACTGTCCACCTTTATTTAGCTTTCGTTCATTTGGATTCCACACTCTTCACGGTTCTCATGCTCTCCCCCCTGTGAAACGTCCTTCTCCTCTCCCCAAACAGAGATTCAAAGGATGCAAAAAGAGACATGGATCCCCTACATCCCTCCTTCACACCTCTCGCTCCACGGCTAAAAGCCTCCCGTTTCCAGAGAAAGAGACTTTATACAAAAGGGGGAGAGAGCGGGAAAATCCTCCAGCTTTGTGTGTTTTCCTTGAAAAACAGCAGCTGTCTCTCACGTTGCCTGCCCCATTCACGCCCTTACACCCTCAGAGCCGTTGTCGCATCCAAATCTACCGCAAAAACACCACATGGGACCTCCCCCCACTATCCTCCCATCCCCACACACCCCCTGCCCACCCGGGAGTCTGAGTAGCGGGCTGTGTGGAATAAATGAGCTCATTCATACAGTGCTGAGCAGCTCCATCCCTTTGCTACCCGGCCCAATGTAAACAAGCCTAAGGTAGCTAGTTATAGGCCACAGCAGCTCGCAGCTCGCTTGGATCAGAACCACCACCTAACTGTAAATGATATTTGAAAGGTTATATTGTATAGTTTGAAAATATTGGCTTTGAGTATTCATTTGATAGCACCTGAAAACAACGTTCACCGCCAACAGAGAAGACGCATTTCAGTGAAAGTTAAAAAAAATGGTACACTGTAAAACATTGTATGAGATTTAATTGAAAAACGAAGTACATTTAACTCAAAATCTCTATGAACATTATATCTTTTGACTTGAATACTGTGACATGAAATGATTAGTTCAATGAATGTAGTGCTTAGTAAATCTAGAATAACAAGTCAATTAATCAATTTGTCGATTGACAGAAAACGAAGCCATTAACCGTTTAAGTCCGTTTTCAAGCAAAAATGCCACGCAGTTTCATCTTAGCTTCAGAAATGTGAGAAATTGCTGCTTTTCCTTATTGTACATTATAATAAACTAATATCTATGGGGTTTGGACTGTTGGTGGGACAAAGGAAAAAAGAAAAAGCTATTTGAAACTATTGGATGGTAAATTTTCATTATTTTCTGACCTTTAATGGGCTTAACAATGAATCATGAAATGAATCAGCAAATTAATTGATAATGAAAATGATTCTGAGCTGCAGCCCTACTGCTTAGTGTTCACTTAACTGATTAAATTAAGGTGCTTACATTTTAGTTAGCTTGCAGGGGCGAAGTAGATTCACAAAGTTAAACTTCCTCTCGTGGATTGTAAACTACTTCACGGGAGTTTTTTTTTTTAGATACTTGTAGACAGTATTGATTGGTACAAATACATCTGAACTTATTTAGCTAACCAGCTTACAAACCTATGATCCCTAACTAGCTAGGTCTCTAGCTAGCATGTTAGCAATAAGAGTAGTTCTCTAACTGGACATGTGAGACGTCACTACGGGTCACCAAGCTTTAAATCATTTATTTTTGTTTGTCAAAGTATCAGACAAGGTATTGACTCCCCCCAAACTTCTGAACACTTAAATTATCTTTGTCTATTTATTGTCTTATAATGGAATAATGACAGTGTTGATAGTTCTTCCGCGGTCTTGTTCTATTCGCCAGACACTGCAGACGAGTCTGTCTACCACGTCAGGCAAAATTTAATAGACAGCTTGGTGTGGCTCTAACTCTTTATTCACATTCTTCCTATATTCTTTCTTTCACTGAACTTCATCTTCTCCTGTCTGTGGATGTTCTGCACCATCAGACCATCCTGCTCTATCTGTGTATGAATGGGCAGGCATACACTTTTATAATGAGGAGCTCTGTCAGCACTTCAGCATCAGAGACTTTTATTGCAAAGTGTAAGTTAAGCAAGCGGGAGTGAAACAGACGGGCTGCGTTACAGAGCGGTATAGTTCATCAACTATGTGATTACTACTATATGGAAAAAGCCTTTCCCAAACTGAGGGTTGTGACCCATTCTGGGTCAAGGACCCCTTTTTATTGGGTCGCCAATTGGCAGAGTAAAGTGCATAACAATGCTATGATACAGTATGTGAAATCACATCTGGTCTGTTCAGCTACGCACAAACTCATAGAACTGGGGTAACATAATTTTTTATGATAATACCCTCTCTGTCTCATTCAGGGCTATTCATGGTTTGTTGTGTTCTTTATTAGTAGTTTATAAATGTAGACGCTATGGCAATTTAATGCAGGTTTGGGTCCCGAGGAGAAAAGGTTTGCCCTTCTCCACCAGCGTGCAGGGCCTCGACCCTTAACACTCAGGGTCTGCCTATCTTCAAGTTCGTCACTTTACAGACAACAACACTCTGTAGCTAAATCCAACACATTTAAGGCAGAGTCCGTGTTTACACCACACCGCGTTTGCAGACAAATTATATAGTATATACTACTGCAATTAGGTAACAATGAATGTCTTTTTTTTTAACCTTTAATATTAATTCCCAGAGTTTATGAACAAACATTTTTACAATTGATACTATTGTGCATTTTGAGCACACGCATCTATTTCCATGTGTTTTTAAATCACTGTCTGAGCTCCAGTAAAGCCAGTAGGAGAAAAGCACTCATAGGTTGAGACCTGTTTAGCTGCTGTTGTAACATGTATTGTTGGCAGATGGGTGTGTTTCCAAAAGCTTTTCATTATTAACTCAACAATGGTGCTCACATATTTGAAAACCACTCTGTGAAAAAGGCCTGTGCAGCACATAGGGCTGAAGTGGACATTTATATTGCATAATGGTATATGCCTTTGTACAAACTGTTTACAAACCCTGGCCAACGTCATATGCTGAAATGAACTGGTTTGAATAATAAATCATTGCTTTGAGTATTGCAGACGTTGCTGGAATCTCAATTCCCAATGTCTTTTATCCACTCCACCCAACATCTAACCAGTGAACTCCAAAATATAATTTAAGTTAAAGTGGAAATGGGAAGCTTACTGCATCTGCCATGCAGCAACAGCAGCAGTAAGGAAACCTTTATGAAAAAATATAATAATCATCTACACCTTTCACCCAGCAGCGGTGCATTCACTGAGGTAATCAGACATTTCACTATGCCTTCCTTTGTGGTGACCTTTGCTTCGGCTCATTACACAGTGTAGTTTCAGTTGTAATTAATTAGCTGTAGCCATGTTGATTTCTTTGTCGAAACACCCAAATGCAAAAATGAAAATAGCTGTGTGTGCACTTTGAATGCTCTTATTTGTTCGTCTATTATACTGTAAGATTCATTTACACAGTATAACAGAGGAGCTCAAGGTCAGTTATCACATGTTGAGCACATTACAACCACTGTTCGACTACTTTTAACAGTACTAATATGAGAATAAGAAAATGGCTGTAAATAGTGACCTGAATCTGTGTCTTTGATCTGAAAGGTAACTGCCAAACATCATGAACCTTAACAGTCAAAAAACTGTGCAGCCATAAAAGAGAGGCAAAAATATCCGGTGGGACCAAAAAGCTACCGCTGACACAGAAAATCAGTGAACATCTAAAAGACCAATGAGACAGCATGTAAAGTTCAAATAAGAAGGCAAACGGAACAACACCACTGTGCATTTCCTAACAAAAAAATTATAGTTGACACTGTTTCTTTTAAAGCCCTGTACTGCCGCACTGACTCACACTTCGCTTCTCATTTTAACATCCTGCCCTCCCCACTGGCCATGCTACCCCTGACTTACCTCTCATATTCCAGGTTGTCATGGTCACAGCGGGCGTCTTTGTGCTTCTCCCAGTCCTTCCCGTGGCGGCACGTCGTCAGCGACACAATGTCCTTTCCATTGTGGATGTGGTGAAGAGCATTTCTGGTGTCTGAGCCGATGCCCGTCAGATAACGCTTCCCTTTGAACATCAGCAGGTACTTTCTTCGTGGCGGGATGGTGTTCCTCACCAGCCAGCCCCGCTCTCCACCCTTCTGCGGGTGATCCTTCGAGAACAGCGGGATGGAGACGTCAAATCCTGGCCGGAAGTGTTCTGTGTTGAGGCTGGCTTTGGCTAAGATGGCCTGGCCGATGTTGAAGCCTAGGTCCTCCGTGTAGTTAGGCCAGGTGCCTGAGTAGAGGTTAAAGATCAGGTGGTTCCGCCCGTCATTCCACAGCGGGTAACCACGGATACGTTCATCCATATTGGGCACAAACTGGCCTGATAGCTGGTCCCGATCTAAGGTGTCTATCCCGAGCACGAACAGACATGCCTCACGGGGGTCTGATGTGTAGTACCGTGACTCACCTATAGACGTCAGGATCTTCCTGTAGCTCTCTGACACGTGGTCATTTTTCTCTGAGGGATATATATACACCCTGAACCCTTCCCGTCCTCTACGCCGACACCGCGAGAAGTCAAAGCAGGTCTCCATGCGGCAGCGACTGTCCTTATAAATGGCAGACCACGCCTGATGGCGCTGGCGGGGCGACTCGACCGTCCCGGGGTCCGTCTGGAGCTCATCCAGGTGGGCATAGCGGGGCAGGAAGGCTCGGTCGGTCCAGTTGGGCCAGGGGCGCACCACTTCACCCCGCTGCCGTGTCAGCAGCCGGAGCAGACGTAGCTGGACTCCTCCACCCCAGTAAAAGAGGACCAGCCAGCAGCACGCACATAGGCCCAGCAGAACATACTTCTTACGCGCCTGCATGGGGGCCTGTCACAGTCTCTTTTTTCCGCTCTGTCTCTCTCTCTCGTCCTCTGCTCGTCTCCTCGGCCCCTCAGCTCTGTAGCCTCACAGGGGCGGGGGGACTGATTTGTGATTTTCTAACAAGGAGCTTCTAACGGAGGACAATGTGTTAACAAGGACATCACTGCCTCTGAGTGTGTCCACTGTGCCATTTAGAATGACGAAATCTTGAGTTACTGACTCCCCTCTCTCAGCCGCTTTCTGCCTTCCCCCATTTGCTCTCCACACTACGCTCAGATGTGTGTTTTAGCTTGTCTTTGCTGTGGCATGCACTGCTTCTGCTGCTTCTTTGTGCACTTCTTCTGTTGGCCAGCCTGGCTGAGAGTGATGAAGGGTGATTTCTCCGCTCTCTCAGGCCAAGCTTGCTGCCTCATGGTGCCTGGCGCGACTGCTGTGTGCAGGGCTCCTCCTGGGGAGAGGTAAACAAACAAGAATACAGCTTAGTACACAGACAGACTTGCCATTCCGCAACCAACACGGAGACATATTCTGGGATTAGTCGTGAATCTGCTGTCTCAAGAGGAGCCATAACTAACACCTTTGATAGTCCAATGGGTGTAAGTTTTCATTTGGTTTTCATTTTGGCCAGGCATATGTAATCTGCAACCCCAATCCCATTTAATACATGTATACTCAAATAGCAATAAAGTAGCACAACTGGGTAATGTTTCACAGGCAGCAGGGGGTTTTAAAATTCCTCCTCAGCTCAGGCTCATAAAGAGAAAATTGAGAAAAGTACAACTGAGTGCACTCTCAAAAAGGCAGCCATCATTAGCCACACATCAAAACCATCTCTTCATGGAGTCCACCCTCTCTCGATCACCGTACCTGTCTGGCTTTCTCATTCCTGTGAAAAATACGGCTTTTCACAGACTCGTGTGCTGTGATGTGTACGGACTTCAGGAACAGTCCTTTGCGATAGTATGTTAGACCTGACGCAGCAGCAGACGGGACTAGAAATTATCACGCTCTTCAAGCTCCAGTTGAACTGAGCCAGATACAGTTGAGGAGCAGTGGAGGAGAAAATGAGAGTGCGTTTAGCATCTGAAATGGAGGTTTTGGAGACGCAGAAGGAAAACAGAGCAACTTTACGGCTCTGAAACGTCCGTTCACCTTGGAGAGAGTGAGTGAAGGATTCTTTTGTTACATTTGCAAACTTGCAACGGTTTTTCAGCCTCATATTTTTTGCCAAACATCCCCCCATAGCTCCCCAACATGTAGAGTATACCCATGTGTGCGTGTGTGTGTGGAGAACACCTCACAGTGAAGGGCAGTGTTCATACTGCCAGCTGCCACACAAAGGCAGCTTTCAGGTCTCACCTGGCCGCTCTCTCTCTCTCTCTCTCTCTCTCTCTCTCTCTCGCTACCTCTCATTCACATTCCGCATTTCTGCCTCTTCTCCAGCCAAGCAGAAGTGATGCCTGCCTTCTCTGCTTGCAATGAAACAAACAAGACGACCGGCGATGTGGGTAAACAATGCTTTCCTCTGATTTCTCCACCTCAAACAGGATGGAGGAAATGAGGACTTGTGTGCAAACCTCAGCTCTGGAGAAAATAAGGTACGTGGATAAACTGACCATTTTCAGTTTATCTACTTACGGGATCCGTAAATTCAAGGGTTTCACAATTTTCTCAATCCTTAAGTCAGGATAAAAACCTACAACTTGTTAAAATGCAGAGTTATGACACTTTCACAGCAACAAATTTGAGCTCTACTCGTGATATATATTCATAAGTGTGTGTCTATAGATATGCTAAGGCACCGCAAATGAATGGTGCAACGTTAACTCAGAGTTTAGGGTCAGGCTACGTGTGTTGCGTTCAAAAATACATATTAGTCTGAATTCATTTCAAACGTTTTTAAAAGGTGACAGCCCTTGTTCTTGACTGCATTCTCGCTGCACCACAGCCTGTATTGTTATCCAAACTGCACCAGATAATTCCAGATAGCTAATCCGCCTGTGGAGATGTTCGAGGGTGGTTTTCGGTACCTTCCTTGTTTCTGCTTCTCTGGCTACGACTGCAGCAGCCTGGGCAGCAAGCAGTCCAAGATGGGGAGAAATAGACACTTGGGATCCCATTACATACCCCTCGTCAATAATTCACTAGCTCCTTTAGTTAAGGCATTGATTTTCCTTTCTTTCTTTTATTTTTTTTTATTCGTGCTTTATATCCCCAGCCACCAACGCAAACAGTTACACCTCAATCTTCATCAGGATACACTCCTGCGAGAGATCTGCACGAGCTCTGTCCGGGTGATTTGTGGTTGTGGGGATAATTGATAGTGATGGCAAGAAGGTGTAATAGAAAAGTGATGGAGGGTATCATTATGATGATGGACATGAAGAATTCATTCCGTTGCCTTGTCTAATCTAATGCCATTGGATGCCATAGCTCTGCAAAAACACAAAGGTCCACTAAGGACATTCACATTGATTTAAGTGCACCGAGGTCCCTCCATTATTGTGGGATCAACAATAGATTCCATTTCCTTGCTTAAACTGCCATTTCACAATAAGACATGATTATTATTTTCAAGTCAGGCCTCCACATGACACGCTTTATTCAGTTTAACTTCAAATCAAATAATACCAGCTCAAACCTCCAATTCGAATTGATTTCAAAATTACAATACAAGGAGAAATGTCTGAGGTAATGAGGATTTACAGGTTCAGAGGAGGATCGAGGATAATATTTGAATTGAATATAATCATTGAGGATAATATTACAGGCTATTAGGGCATGAAACTACCCATTTTTAAATAACTACTACTGACAGCTCTAGGTGTGCGAAACCTTCTGTTGAACACTGCTATGTTCATCCTCACCACCCTATTTTTGTGTGCAAGGACAAACCACACAATGGCAGTGTGTGGCCATTAACTAGGAGTGATAATGATGAATGTACGCCGGTGAAACTCCGGGGCATGCCTGGACCTGAACAGGCCAGACAGCATCCTTAAGCCTGCAAATCAGCAAGAAGACAGACACACACACGTATGGATGCACACATACACACACATGTAAGTGGCTTTAAGTGGTGAGAGAAGTCCCTCTGTCATGGATCAATGATGGATCATTATGGTTGGGTGACTAGCACTGCAAAAAGCCACAAGGCTCATTGAATAGGGGTGCCCGAAGGTGGAAGGACAGGGTTCAAGGAAAGGTGAGAGCAGGACCTACAATTCCACCTCTCGTCATTTGTTTCACATCTACACCTTCTTCCCCTCAAGTCCTACTTGTCCTGCCTTCCATCATTCCTTCCTTCTATGTTCTCCTCTCCTCTTCACCTCCTTTTTCTATCCTACGTAAGCTGACTGGAGGGTTTCACGTGGAAACAACACCATGTTTGCATGGTTTTCCTTTTTCGATTTGATCCTCAAAAAGGGAGCTGGGGGGAGGTGGGATGGAGCAAGGGCCACGAAGCACTTAATCACAGACATGGGGAACACACTCTGCAAGGCCAACAATTCTTTGATCATTCGCACCCGCCGTGAGTGCAAAGAAACTTCCAGGAAGGTTCATTTAGAGCAGCATACCGAGCAAGTAATGAAAGTGTCAATGCTGCAAAGTGAAGAGAATGCAGTAATGCACACTGCGTTCAAATCAGCTAATATAAAGTGACAGGCGGATCATATGTGTCATCAGAGCAGGACAAACCAGCTTTTCTTTACAATGTTCCATTATCCTTAAGGCAAAGAAAGTGCCTCGCAAGTTGTTTTCTCTCCTAACTCCACCTCTCTAAAATGCAACCACTTTGGGGTACTCTCCTGCCGAATATACTCTGATTTAAAGTTATGAGATTTTCATGAAGTCAAACCCCCTTTTTGATACTATTTACGGTCTACATTTTTCCCCCATCAACAGCCATAACATATTTACATTCTCCGCAGACTCCGCCACTCCAGCGATGGATTAAAATTGCCTTCACAGGAAAACGATGCATGCATGTAACCCAGAGTTACTGTTTTTAATTGTACCTCCTCAGCATCGGCCTCACTAATGCACTCGCTGTTCAATCCCCTACAGCCGAATCAGAGCTGTATTAAGTGACTGCTGATGCCAACCCGGTGATGTCCTACTGCCGTTGTTTCACATTAAAAGCATTCAACTCCCAAAAACAGTGGCTTTGAATGTGACAGCATGACATCAGATCACAGTTACAATTGCTGCTGACTTTATTAAAATAATGCGAGTTTGTTTGGCTGGGGTTGGCTGTAGTATTAAGTTGCACTTGCGAATGCCACCGGTAAACCAGCGTGTCGGCATTTCAATCAGGACTGAAATGTTAAGGATTACAACTTGAAACAACTGAACTTCTTTATTGAATGTAATTTAATTCTGAAGCTGGACTACCTGTTGAGTGTAGTCTGATGTGGAGGACGTGGGAAGGTCGGTACTAAAAAAGGAAACAAAGGAATGAAACAAGTCCAGGGGGAATAAAAGGTGAGGACGAAAGACATTAAAGTGGCATGGATGGAGAGAATGGCAAGGGGGAGAGGGACTTAACGATCGATATTTCATGGATGACAGCTGGACCCAATCCCTATACTTCCTGCCCTCGTTCTCTTCCTCTCTGAGGGCCTAAAGGCTTCCCTCACCTGTTTCCACCTGCTGCGGTTTTCCATAGAACTACACTATTAAGTGATTCAGGGAAACAGAATTGAAATTTGTCATCCCATCTGTCTGCCTTGAATTGTGTTTACACATCAGCTTATTCAACTGTGCTTATGCAGACTTTGACAGGAAATGAAAACTGACATGCCCTGAAATGGATGTCACCAAGGATGGTCTTCTGCAGGAAATTCAGCAGTTGTCAATTTGTGTTTTTCTTCCACCAAATTGGATATTTTTTAGAGAAAGAAATTTCTGCCTTTCAGGGACGGATTGGCTTTCCCCTTATTTGTTCAATTTGCTGTTTTCTGGCCACATCACCCGTGCGGCGCACAACTGACATGGTAAACGCTCAAAATGAAATCCACTACCATTACAGTCATTCTCCGGGTAGCGGAGTCATTGCCACTGTAAGAGAAGCAGCAGTAGCATTATTATGTCTGAAATGATTTGGGTAGTGACATAGAGCAGGTTGACACTCGATGGGCCAAATGCCTGGTAAAATAAGATTTCCATTCCGGCCCAAATGATATGGTTACCTTGTAAAGACAGCCCACCTGAATGATGGAAGCCTACAATACACAATTCCTGGGTGATTGCACTGTACAAATGCCAGTGTGCAGTGGCAGCAGGCCTTTCAGTGACCTTTGTGGCTGTATGTGCCTGAATGTGTGTGTGTGTGTGTGTGTCTCTAAACTATCTATACTTAAACACACATCTGGCATGTGTGTTTATGCTGGCCTGAAGCTGGCAACATATTAGTTCAGCAAAATGAAGTGTTCTGAAGAAGGCACAAATGTTGTGGTGAGGTGAAACGCTCAGCCGAGCTAAAATTAAACCCCAGACCCAGTCATTACGGGCCTGAGAGATGTGACAGCGTGACCTGGGACCGCAAGATAGCCGCACTGTGTAGTTTATGTTATTGCAGTGTGGTTCCAAATCTTTTTTCGCCCTTGACCCCTTAAAGAGGATCTACGTCTACTTGTGACCCCTCAGTACAGGTTGCATATGTCACCGAATGGAGGCCGGTCCGAACGAACGGTAATTATTCCTTCTCAGATTGTTTTCATGAGAATGCTTTTTAAGTTGCATTTCTTAAGATATCAGTCCTGGTTGGTTTGGCAGTAAAGGTCCCAGAGTTATGGAAGCGGTAAACACTTCGTGAGCTGCTCCTTTTGTCAGAAACACAACAGAAGAAGAGTAACTGGTGTATCACTTTACAGTGCAGCCAAACAAACAATGTTTTAAGAAAGAAGAGAGGAAATAATCTGTCTTTTTTCCATCATACCGTGTACAACCGCAATCCAATTTCATGCTGCACGTGGTGCAAGTAGTTTTCCATACGTCAGTAGGACACGGTACAAGAAGTTGGTAACCCTTGCTCAGAAGCTGGATGTGTGAATGTGTTCACCTGCAGTCAAAAAAGGCAGAAATGGACTGCCGCCAATCCACAATAAAAGTCACCCCAGTTGAATGCTCTTAATGTGAAGCAGCAGCAGCATCTTAATACAGCTCTGATTCAGCGTAAAGATAGTGAAAAGTAAATAGTGTAGCTATTATCAATGAGATAAAATTACGCTGGATTACAACTTTGGAAAGCAACTTGAATCCTGCATGGTAATGGATAAGAATAACAACTTTAAGGGCCTGAGGATATAAAATGTTCTATATCACAGGCAAAAAGCAAATATTAGCTTAATACTGCTCACTTTTTGTAGCAGATACAGACCGTTTCTGCTTTCCCACTGTCTTTTGTCATCTCATGACCCCTTCCATTTATCTTGCGACCCCTTGGGGGATCCCGAGCCTCATGTTGGGAACCACTGTGTTAGCGTATGCTTCTTTGTTTTAGTGACCGGAGGTGCTGGTCTAGCCAAAAATGTGTGTATGTGCTCGTTAACGGTGTGTTTTTATTGCCGTGGCTGTGAATGGCTGCATGACAGCGGTGTTGCATTTCTATCTCTTTCCGACTGTGTACAATCTGAAGCAGGAGTCACTGGGTGTGTGAGGTTTGTCTGTTTGCCTGTGTCGTCCTGCGGTCCAAAAACACAATGCCGTCTCCCCTGACAGACCTGCATCCAGGCTTACAACCAGGATGTGATACATGTTCTGTTTTCTGTGCTCACCTACTAGTCCTTTGAAATCGAGGTGCTCTTTACACTCCCACACACCATATGCAAATATAAGCAGACACATAAGCACACACACACACACACACACACACACACACACACACACACACATATGTACTGTTTGGTCTATGCTGAACAAATCTCTCTCGCTGTCTACACGCAGCTACCAGAGTATTTTTCCATTAGCTCGACCACCTCGGAGCCATAATGGCTATAAACTTAATCAAACGCTGGTTCTTTTACAAGGCCATTTTCCTAATATGGACAGCAGCACGTTCGTCTCCACCTTTATAAAACTGTGCTTTCTCCGCTTGGGGTGAGGGACTCAGACACAGTTAATAAGATGTTTATCTCCAGCTGAACGCCCTGCAACACAACCAGCTTCCCAACCGCGCACACATTCCGAACCCAGCATAATTACAAGCCGGATTGATTAATTATGTCTCAACAATATGTTGCACTCCAACGCCACAAGGGCTAATTAACAGAATGAACAAGATGGGTAGGAACGGTTATTAGGCGGCTCGAGCTCACTCTCTGCATTTGGCAAAGCTGTTTACAGTCCCAGAAAATGGACAGAAAATGTGTGGGTCAGGCTTGTGTCACCACAGAGACCGAGACCATCGGAACACTGGCGCACAGCTCCCAGCATGTAGAGTGGGAAAGCCTACCGAGGACACCGATGCAGCAAGTGCTCTGCTCTGTGTTCAGGGTGCCTGGCTGTGCACCTGACAACAACACAGAAACAGCATGTAGCGAGAACCATCTGCCTTATTAACCGGTCCTGCTCCACGTGCACCCTGCCTGCAACTCATCTTTCCACTGCGGCTTCAGCCTGGAGGCGTTCCTATCGCAGAACTCCGATCAGGTCGGCCTACAAACAATCTGACCTTGACAGCGCGGGGGATGATGTGTGATCTGACCCCGGGGTTAAGGAAGATGGGGCTCATTCCAGACGGGGCTCAATTAGTGCCGAGCGTCCCTGGCATCTAAGTCGGAAGCAGTCGCTTTTTGCAGAAAAGATTAAGGATCTTTTGGGGAAGATAAATTAGTTTCAAAACCGTTCCACAGCCTTTTATTGTTCCTTTACTCTCTAATGTGATTGTTACATATTTTTACACAAGCGCGGTGCAAAAAGTGCACGAGGTCACCCATCAGGGTTAACAGCTTTTAAAGGTTGCACGCTGATATTCACAACCCCTCTAATGAATACCTTGATTATGGAAATGCCCACCACCTATGAGTATTGCCTGTATTGGCCAATGCTTTCGACAATTATTTTAATCAGCAGGGAGGGTATTACCGACCCATGAATGCAAAGTCCCATTAAGACGAGGGAGTTGCCATTGCAATGAATGTCACTTCGTAAGTCCGAGGAAATCCACGTGCAGCTTGCCACTATAGGATCCGCCCTCCCCAGAGAGTCTGCGCCTTCCATGATAATGACAGCGCTTCATTTGGGATCACTGAACTCGCATCTTTTCGTCATCAAAATAAATAAGTAAATAGCTAGAGTTGTAATTAATTGCCGCAATGAACAGGGCCTGCCTTGCTTGTTTCTTTGGGATTCATTAATCCATGGAGCACTTAGCGGGATGTGAAAGCAGGTCTTTTGGTTTTTGTTTTTTTCCTGCCTTTTGCTCTCTCCTGAGCTATTAGCTACTATATCTTGAATGCAAGAGAGGTGTCCAACAAGACAAACAGGAGCCAGAACAACGGACTGCATCAAGAAGACATAGCCCCGTGGTGTGTTTATTTTCAATGCCAAACTAAAGTGTTTCGACGTAGCTTTCAAGTCAAATGGAAATACGGCTCTCGAGAAATGCTTTAGCTTTTCAGAATTGAATCTAAATTTGTTGTGATGTCTGACTTCAGTGGGAAGTGATGTCATCTTGTATCCTATACTGTTCCCCAAACGCCTTGCTCCGTCACTGTCTTCTGTTCACTGTCGTCATCAATACATAGGTCTGCAAAGTATATGGGGACGTTGCACTTTATGATTAAAGTGATTCTAGTTTGCACTCAGAAACTGTATGGCGGCTGAACTAGTGGCAACGTTATTTAATATTCTTGGATGGTGGCAGAGTAATGTGCAACCCACAGCCCATCTGCCCAGTGGGAGACGCGGATCATCTGCCAAAAGATTGCAACGTGTCGTGAAGACTTTCCAAAAAGCTCAGAGAGAGCTGGTGTAAGGATTTGAAAGGACCCTGATATACAATAAATAGCCTCATAATTACAGTTAATCACTCGGGTCCAGTAAATACACCAGTCATCCTGTGACACAGCTTCGGTATTCGAACGCCACCTGTCCTGCCTACCTGTCACAGAGTGAGACTGGGATGGGTTGCAGGTTTGCTGCTGCAGGTTCGCGCAGTTCTGAGCGGGGTGGTTCAGACCCCCCCCCCCCCCCGATGCAGGATCGGCACTAGTCGCGCACTGGACTGTTGCGCGTGCCGCGGCTCAGTCCGCAGATGGCACCAGCTGGAGAGGCTCAGGACACCGACTCCTCCACGCGGTTTACGAGCCCTAACGATGTGATGGAGTTACGAAGCATCACGCAGCGTCCGTGTAAAGAATCTGCAGGCGGAGTGTGGGCGGGGGGGGGGCGGGCCGGCCGGGGGGGGGGCGGGGGGCGCCCCCCCCCCCGGACCCGCGCCCGCGGGGGGGGGGGCGGCGGCGGGGGAGGGAC
>JAVQJF010115852.1:0-19025 GCA_036023855.1 Gadopsis marmoratus
TTATTTTTTGTTTTTTTTTTTTTTTTAAAAACCCCCCCCCCCCCCCCCCCCCAGGCATGTCACGTTCTTGACCCTGGTTGTCATGGTAACGGCAAAGTATTGTTGAAAGTCACGGAAAACCGACATTTAGACCGAGTTCGGCTAAATGCTAAATACAGATTCAATTTAATAAAGATGGTATACGTTCCCGATGTAAACTCAAACAGCTGTCGCAGCTGCTGAAACGAACCTGGCAGCAGGATGAGTGAGGCTAAAGCCAAACATGCTCATTGGAAGGTACATGCTGCTACTGCTCCCTGAGGTCAGTACACGTTAGCTAGCGACAATAAAACGGCCATGTTAGTGTTTAGGGTCTGTTAACGTCGCGTGGATTGTAACTCCGCCATTATAAAACTAGCTACTAACTCTCCTAACACCATAACGTGGCAGCTAACCCTTCGGCTAACTCAGGCTAACGTCAGCGCGGACTGATTAGTATGTTATAATGGCCCGGTTCATTTTTTCTGCAAGAGCTGTTTTATTATAAAAAGCTTTCAGTTAAATTTGGTTAAAAAAAAAAAAAAGGAATACGTTATTACTGTTTCGGGGACGTGTTTTTGTTTGTTTGTTGCTTTTTCCCCCGGAATCTTTAGGCGATTAGCTACTTCCTGTTCTCAGATGTCACGAGTGCGCGCGCAAATAACTGTGTGGGAAAAGTGGGAAAAGGAAAGCAGTTATTTCCGGGTGTATGAGAGGACTATTAATAATTCATAAGGCCACGGTCTCCAGATCAATACGGCTTTGTGGAGCCGATCCGCTTTCACAGCGGGAACGTGTTGCCATGAAGCTCCACAGCGGCGGAGGTGCACACAGCTGTTCCCGGAATAGTGTTACGTGCCCGGAATGATACGCTTCCCGGAAGCGCCCTGGCAGAGCGGAACATCGGCTTATAGGATGACACTATGCAACATGTCCTTTTTTCTGTTGTTGCTTCTGCTCTCCAGTAACTACAACTGTGTGTGTGTGTGTGTGTGTGTGTGTCACCAAGGATACCAACAAGACCCCGTCAGTTCACACAGGTTATCTGTCCCCTGCTGCTGATCCAGGATCGCACACTGTAGAAGAAATAAGATCGACTGTTGCTCAGGGCTAAAACAAAATTACTGCCATCGTATTTATTAAGGTGCGAAAGTTACTGCCACTATAAAGTAACGCGTCAACAATAGCTCAGGAGGACTTGTATTCCTACAAAGGCATTTTGTAGAATTTAATAGAACTGTCTGATACAAGTTACTTTCAAAATGTCATTGTACCGGCGCACAATTCAAAAGTATGATACTAATCCAATGAATATTCCGCAGGACTAGCTACTGTTTCCAATACAGTATCCCACTGCTGATTGAATAAACTCTATGATTATTACTGGACTTGTTGCTTTACATAGATGACACTTCTTAAAAAGACAGCAAAGAATTAAAAAAAGAAGTAAACACAGCAGACAGGAACACAGGATAACAGAAAAGGCTAATTATGGACAATGACAACAAAGCTAGGTAATGTAATGAAGATAATAAACGTTAATAGTGACTGTGAAATGAACTGGGAGGGGATGTAAGTTGGCTAAGATAGGAATTACATGACTACATTACATTAACAACCTGAAAACCTTGTGTGCTGGTTTATTCGTGGCACCACAAGATGTGATTTTTTGGGGGGGGCTGCATTTGGGGTTTTTCTTGATAAAAAGTGAAGTGTTTAACTTCAGCAATTTAATGCAATTTGAGCCAACTTGAGAAATTCACACACAGCCTATCCAGTCGGTGATGATGTGCAGCAGTTAGTTTTTGAATGTCCTGTATCCAAACAGGTCTACACAGGTAGATTTGCTTGTTTACAAAACAGCGCAAACGGAGCAAGTCAAATTCTGACGAGGAGGACCGGTCCTCTTTGTATCCTATGATTGCATGTCGCTGTCACCTCTCATTGTACTATAGCTTCTGCATTCTTGCAGACATGCCTCGTCAATTCCCGAAGGTAACTCTGAGCGAGGCAGAGGAGGAGACACAGCTGCTAGCAGAGAAGGTATATGCGTCAGCGCTAAAGGAAGAAGACAACAAGGATGCCTTATCAATGTTCACCGTGCCCGAGGACTGCCCTATTGGCCTCCAGCAAGCAAAGGAACATGAACTTCTTAAGGAGCTGGCAGAGCAGCAGTCAGAGGAGAGTACCAAGAGGTAGGCTCCGCGATATCTCTGGCACCAAATCACAGAGGATGTTGTCACCAGTCAGCTCAATGTCACAAATGATCCTAACACCAATTAAAAACAATTGTGTCATAACTTGGGGGAACTTTGGGGGATTTTTTGCAGGAAGAAAAGCTTGAAGATGATTCGTTCCCAGTCAATGTCCCTGCAGATCCCGGTGAATACAGACTGGACGCGGTCAGTGACAGTTACGCCATTCCTGTCTCCCAGCTCCACCTGCTCATCAGTGCCAGAAAACTGCCCTGATTACCAGAGGGTCACTATTAGCGGTGATTACTGTGCTGGAGTAAGTACTATAAACAGCATTAACCAGTGTGCGTCACAGCTAGAGAAATCATCGCTTTCGCAGCTCTACATATTGTGTATTTACTCACTGCTTCCATGTGATTATTTTCATGTTCACAGAGTAATGATTATAATAATATTTGTACAATTATTATGGCTTAGACAACACTTAAGGTTAATTTATGTGTCATGTCCATTCCCCATTCAGATCACAGTGGAGGACTATGAACAGGCAGCCAAAAGTCTGTTTAAAGCTCTGCTTATTCGTGAGAAATACTCAAAACTAGCCTATCATAGATTCTGCAGAACCACGGCCCAGTTCCTCCGCAGTGCTGAGAACATGAGATGGAGCGAAGAAGATGAGGTTCTACCAGGTCTGAAGTGTATATGATTTCTGGTATTTGAAAAGCTACACTCACTGAGGTTTATTTCTGGTTTATATGACAGTAACAGAACAATGCTGTGGCCTCCAGATATATGCCCGCATCCAACAGGTGGGGTAGATCCCTACAGCATGGAGAAGATCCCAGAGAATCTGAACTATGAACTGAAGATGAAGGATGGGATGGTGTATGTGTATGACAATGCAGCAGCTCTGAGAGAAAACCAACCCCACGACCTTCCTTACCCAGACTTGGAGACCTTTGCCATAGACCTCAGTCATGTGCTGGCAATGATTGCAGATGGGCCCACGTAAGTTGCCAAAACAAAAAGACGCTACAGGTATACTGGTTGAATAAACAGCCCTGGTCGTAAAAAAACGGTTGTTGCCACCTATGCTGTACTTAATTACACTTACTGACCTGAGGTCCGCTCTAATTGCCAGGAAGACCTACTGTCACAGACGTCTAAATTTTTTGAGTTCAAAGTTCTACCTCCATGAGATGCTCAATGAGATGGCTGAGCTAAAGGAACTGAAACGTGTGCCTCACAGAGATTTCTACAATGTTCGAAAGGTTAGATTCCTATCTACAGGTGTTGTAAAGGCTGTATAATCCAATATTGTATCCCAGATTTTACCTCTGAAAACATCTCAGTACATGCTGTCACTTCTTTCTTGAGTTTAACTATTTGTAAAAAAAACAAAAAAACAAAAAAAAGGTAAGAAATGTGCATTTTTGTGTGCATTTTTAAACACTCAATTTGTCCAGTAGACTCAACATAGACATTGTTCCTTTCTCTCAGGTGGACACGCATATTCATGCAGCTGCCTGCATGTCTCAGAAACACCTGCTGACCTTCATCCAGGAAACATATAAGACTGACGCTGACCGTGTGGTGTCAGAAAAGGCGGGACAAAAGATGACTCTCCAGCAGGTTTTCCGCAACCTCAATAAGGACCCCTATGACCTCACCGTGGACTCTCTGGATGTACATGCTGTAAGAAAAGTACAACGTTTCAGAATTATGTTTTCATAAAATGCTGTGCTTTTCTGTGTTCTTTTTTTAAATATGTTGAAATGGGGAGCAAAATGAACAAGTTTCTCAATTTTGCCAGAACGTGGCTACAAACTGTTTATTATGTTCCAGTCAAGACAAAAATGCATAGGAATATCATGTCAAAAATCTCTGCTACTTACAGTTCGTTCACTCTCTCTGCTTCTAATTTGTGTCACTTAATGTCACTGCCAGTGCAGGTACATACCTTGTATTAGCACTTTTTCATGACTGACCTTTCTGGGCTCACAATTATGCTTTGTAATTCACAAACCTTACAGGGGAGACACACCTTCCACCGGTTTGATAAGTTCAATTCCAAGTATAACCCAGTGGGAGCCAGTGAACTTCGAGAAATCTTCCTGAAAACAGACAACCTCATTAATGGAGAGTATTTTGCTCGCATCATAAAGGTATCATATCACGTAATCATGCATTTGAAGTCAGAACGGGCGCAGAGACAGTTTAGCACACTCTACTTCTCACCGTCAATAGGAAGTGGCCCATGACCTGGAGGAGAGTAAGTACCAGCATGCAGAGCCACGCCTTTCCATCTACGGACGCTCTCCAGGGGAGTGGGACAGTCTGTCTAAGTGGTTTATTCAGCACAAAGTACACTCTCCAAACATGAGGTGGATCATTCAAGTGCCTAGAATATAGTGAGTGTAAAAATTCAAGCTCCTAATTTAAAATAACTTTTTAAAATATGAAATTTCCTAAAAATATTGGACAATGTTTGTGTATTTCAGTGATATTTTCAAGTCGAAGAAGCTGGTATCTAATTTTGCCAAGATGCTGGAGAACATATTCCTTCCTCTATTTGAGGCCACCGTTAACCCACAGAAGCACAAAGAACTTCATGTTTTCCTCAAATATGTAAGATGTTGTATTTTTTAAGCTTCATCATACCAAAGCCTGCGGAGCCCATCACGTATTAGCAGTAAAGTTTTTAATAAATTGTGTGCATGAACCTGTAATTAATTTAAATGATTAACTTGATTTCACAAAAATAGTGATTAATTCCCTTATAATTTATACCTAATATTACCTATTCACTGATATTAATTCTTGTACTTTACGTCACTCCCTCTATTTTGCATTTATATGCAGTATATAAGCACTTAATAAATGGTTTATAAAACACTATAATGTAGTTGTAAGCAGATATACGTTGTTGTATTTATCAAAAACTGTGAAGCATCCATAAGTGAAACACAGTTGTAGTAAATACAACATGTCTGTATAAACCATTTATTAGATGTGTATATTGTGCTTAGAAATGCTAAATGGGTAAAGCATTACCTTGTGGAAATAAATGTAGTAATTTGAAGATAAGATTCAATAATTCAAGGGCATGAATGATTAATTTGGGGCAAGAAAAAATTAAGAATTGTGACATAATTATAAAAGCAATTAACCCTTGACACCTGCCAGGATTCATAAAACTATCCCATAAGTAAATGAGTACTTTTCTTTTGCTGTGTGTGCAGGTGTCAGGCTTTGACAGCGTGGACGATGAGTCCAAACACAGCGATCACATGTTCTCCTTCAGGAGCCCAAAGCCAGAACAGTGGACTGCAAATGACAACCCTCCCTACAGCTACTACATCTTCCACATGTATGCAAACATCATGGTCCTCAACAACCTCAGAAAGTAAGAGCGAATGTCTTCTTCCTTCTTCACTAAAGGGGAGTGCTTTGCTGTGAGATTGATGGAGGAAAATGTTTGACTTTACAATCTAGGACATGATGTGTATATAGAATACTTATAGTACTATAAACTGTCCACTGAGTACTGTAGGTGCAGCACTCAGTGGACAGTTTATAGTAGTACAAGTCCCAATATGCAGTACAGCTGATATCTATAAATACTCTCAGTATGAATGATGAACAGAAGAAGACTGTCAATCCATGATTTTCTTTATTATGTCCTTTTGTGTCCTCTGTAGAGAGCATGGACTGAGCACCTTCCAGTTCCGTCCCCATTGTGGAGAAGCTGGATCAATCACTCATTTGGTTTCTGCCTTTCTCACGTCTGACAACATCTCACATGGACTCAACTTGAAGAAGGTACATTTGTTGACAGGGTCATATTTTTTAAACCTACTATTACAGTGATAAAAGTTCAGATGCTGTCTGCAGAATGTATAAGAATCAAAGAGTAATCCCGCCCAGAGCAGGCAGAGGATAACGTGGTGCTGCTGCTGCTGCTGTGTGGGCTCAGTCAAAGATCAATAATATCATTGGGTTTTCAATTATCCTCTATGCTTTTTGTTCCGGTTCAAAATGCATTATAGTAGACTGAAATAGCGACCACAATATGAGAACACAGTGTATTTGCCTCGATAACTCTTAATATTTAAACCAAATTGCCTCATAATGAATTCTGAAATGAACTTTTCTTTCTTCAAAGTAATTTAAGGTCTTTGCTGTTTTGACACCATGCTTGTTTCAGCTTTTCTATCTGAAATGTCCTGCAGATTTTTCGCTATTAGAGCTGCGGTTCATCTCATAACAGCTGAAAATGTGAGAGAGAGAAGAGAGAGAGAGAGAGCGGGAGGGAATTGGAAGTTTTGAATTTCCAGTGGATGGACAGTATGTTCCCAAAACAGTGGCCAGAAAGTCCTGAAGAAAGAATATTAGATGACAATGACTCAGTGATATTGATCAACAACCCAAACTGCACAGATATACTGTGCAGAATTTTAGTATTTTTGCTCAATGAGGTAGCAAGACACTTATTTTCTTAACTGAGTCACACTGTATCCAAGTCTGGACAATGTGGATAAAGACCAACACGTTCTAATATTGGATCAAGTGTTCATTATGGGAAACCCGGAACAAAATGTAATGTTTTAGATTTAACAATACCGTACTTGTGATTCCCAGAATAAACACAGCTCACCACTACAATACTGAAACATACAACTAGCATACAATATGTATAGCATGTAAACAATATGTAAGCTGAAACGGGCTTTAAAGGAGACATGTTAGTTCTTAAGTCAGGAGAAAGCATGTACAGTAGCAGAGCTCGGTATGTTTGTACCGTATGTGTTTGTTCCCACAGAGCCCTGTGCTGCAGTACCTGTACTACCTGGCTCAGGTGCCAATTGCAATGTCTCCGCTCAGCAACAACAGCCTGTTCCTGGAATACTCCAAAAACCCTCTCCGAGAGTTCCTGCACAAGGGCCTGTGTGTGTCCCTGTCCACAGATGATCCCATGCAGTTCCACTACACCAAGGTACACAGAAACACATATACAGGAAATTTAGTGTTTCTAGGCTGCACTTGTATGTCAGATTCTTAGTACTAAACATACAATTGCAGTGTGCTTTAGATACATTTAGTTCTGCAGTGTAAATCATTCTTATCCACTGTTTGCGTGTCATAATCAGGAACCACTGATGGAAGAGTACGCTATAGCAGCTCAGCTGTGGAAGCTCAGCACCTGTGATGTGTGTGAAATAGCCAGGAACAGTGTGCTGCAAAGTGGACTGTCACACCAGGTATGCTGACACCTTCACTCCTCCTTTTTCCATTTTCCATCATAACAGACATGGCCAAATCTCCATTACATTTCATCAGCACTGATTCCATCTTTCCCCCAACAACTTGTTTTATTTGTTTGTTTACAGGATAAGAAGCACTTCTTAGGAGCGAACTATCTGAAAGATGGACCTGAGGGGAACGATATCCGTCGGACCAACGTCGCCCAGATCCGCATGGCCTATAGACACGAGACACTGTGCAATGAACTTAGCTTCATAGTTGACGCAGTGAAGTCTGAAGCTATGAATTCCCAGTACGAATAAAATGGATCTTGCGTCAGACAGAATCCAAGCATGCTGAACTCTCAGTAATCACCATTTAGCGTTATTTTGAAAAGTGCCAGGGAGTGACTGTGATGATTCAATGAAAAATTAAATACCCTGTCAATTAAAATGCAATGCTTAGCTGGTCACAAGTTGATAACAAAGGAGTTTGGTAAAGTGAAGACGCATGCCTTGGATGACTGGATGACTGGTAGCAATTTGGCTCGCAAAGGTTTGCACTATAGCTATGGAGTGCCAGACGTGGGAAGTAGATTCACACTCTTGTCATTACACAAACCCATTCGGTGTAGACAATTCTTTATGTAATAAACTTGAAGTTTTTCAGTTACTGTATACACTGTACATCAGATACAAGAACACTTACATCATGTTAGTTCAGACAACTCTGATAAGAGATGAATGATGTCTGGGGTGTTTACTCTGTCCCTGCCTTAAATATCTTGTTTTAAAGAGGTTTCATTCCATTTTTGGTAAGATATTGATATATTGAGAGATTTGGAAGATACCTATGTTCACAGTAGCATATGCCTTTTTAAAAAGTGTTTGATGTCGTATAAACGTTGCATTTACATGTATGTTAAAAGAATAAAAAGTCTGAAGTCTTCACAATTATTGTATAACAAGCATTGCCATCTAGTGGCTAAACTGCACCATTTAACAACATCAGATGACAAAATACTAACAAACACGACATATCCAAAAATAAATGCACTTTACAGCCATTCTGTTACACCACTTTCACACAAAACAAAGACACAACAAGGGAGTCATCTTTGTCCTTAAAAATAACATTAATCCGCAGTTGTCTCAAAAATATCTAATCGGAAAAATGTTTAACTTGCATTGTGGCCCACTTCTATCCTCTCATCTTACTGAGCAGCTTCCTTTGTTTCCTTTGTATTCTTCACAGACGTCCACTCTTCTGTCTGGATGTACTCTTGCTGCTGCTTCATGTCAGAGCTCAGAACACGAGTCCTCCTTCCCACAGAGAGAAATAAACAAATCACACTATGCGCCAATAGATGCAACAAGAACAAAAGCAGAAACACGATGTAACATGTAGTACCTGGAATTTTACAGGAAATGTATCAATTCTTCCCACAGTTTTTATACCCCAGTATTATATATTGTATGTTCATATGGAAAACCACTTACATTTTTATGTATACAAGAATAATTATTGCAATAAGGAGAAGGGCACAAGTTGAGGTGATGAGTATAGCCTTTGCTGGAACAATAAAATATGAAAGAAAAAAAACATTAGTCAAAAAATCATGATGAAATGGTCTTTACTGTATTTTGTACTTTGTACATTCATTTTTCTGTACAGTAAGAATTTATATTTGTACAGCATTAATTCTGTTGTGAAAAAAACTCTCATACCTCTAGCAGAGCCCTGTGCACTGCTGACAAACCGGGCTGGCTCTTCCTCACTGTCTATCGATTCAAGAGTTGAGGAGGAGGAAGGAAGAAGGAAGGAGGAAGACACTGAGTGTAAGGTCTGGGTGGAGTCTGCTGCCTTAGAAGGAGACTGAGTCTGCCCTGAGTTATCGCTGAAGCTCAAAGGGCTATCAGTTGTCGTATCCTTCAATTGTGTCGCTGCATCTGTTTATGGTCGTGAGAGATTAAATGAGTGTTATATAAAGTGCATGCCATTTGATAAATGCATGTTTGTATCATTCACATTACTTTGAATTTGTTTTGCTATTGAAAGAAAAATTCTCTCTGCCTCCCATTGCAACTATGTACCGATAGTCTGACAAGTTATGTATCATTTAACATACTAAAAATGCAGCTGAATCCAAATTCAGTCCAAGTGAAAATGCGATAAATCTTTAGCACAATCAACGTCAGGAGTGTTCATCCAAATGAATCTGAGTTAATACCTTCCGATATATATTATCTTTCAGCCGGATTGTTTAGGGGTGTGTTAAAAATAGCACAGCATGACATCTTCAATGAACTGTTGCCTCCTGATGTGACGTGTAAAGCACTAGACAAAATGTCTTACCTGATTCATTAAAGCAAAACACATCAAATGCTTGTGTAACAGGGGCTCGCCATATCACCAAGCCCGTCTGCTTACGGCCACAATTAGACAGGGCCTTGCTGCGGGGAATCACTGCCAAATGTTCATCAATCCATCCAAACCTGAACAAAACACACCATGACATAGCATCAAGCACTTTTCATTAAACTCCACTGAGATAACTAAGGGTGGTGCATTTCTTCTCTGGTTTTACCTGCATGTTTCTAACCCTCTGGTGAGAGCCTCCTGTACTTGTGCTTTGGAGGCAATGTTCACTCCGAGGGACAAGCAGAGCTTCCGAGCGTCAGAGGCATTGAAGAAATACTGAAACTGGTTGAGGTCATTTAAGTAGCTAACCTGGAAGACTCCAGCAACACTTTGGTTCGCTGCTGGGAAAACTGGAAACAGCATATAAAACATTTTCAGATTATGTTGCCTACATCTATCTACGGAAACAAGGTGGAATATTTTACAATATGAACAAATATCAAAGCAGCTGTAATATCCTACCTCTGAGGTTGTTCGCATCAATATTTTGATCACAGATGACTAGAGCAACTGACAACACCGATGTGATCCAAAGCCAGATCATATTCACGACTCAGAGTAGAGATGGATGAATGCTGGGGATGACAAGTGTTGCGCGGTTTATGTGTCTTGTGAGCCAAATGACACGGTTAAATAGAGGCGATTCTATTCACTGGGGTGTGCGGTCTCTGCTCATTTCCAGAAAGTAAAGGAAAAGGAAGAGGGAAGTCCTGCTCAAAGGCCAGCTCAAGAGCCATGATATGTTCTAGGAGCAGGGCCCAGGAGAAAAAGAAGATAAAACTAATATGTCAACAGCGGACAAAGCTACAGAAATCCTGTGGGTGAATTCATGTTCAACAAAAATGTTCTTTGACTTAAACGGGTGCTTTTGTTGTATTTGAGTGAAAACACAGATTAGACATGTGATTAAGCGCCTGTGCTCATAGACTAAGTCATTTGCACTATTGCTGACATCTGACACTGGACACTCTGTCCAAATGATTTCCTCCCATGGGCCATCAATCATGAACATGCTTATGATCTCTGGAATCCTCTGATGAGCCTTTGGCACACGGCAACATCCCACTTCCACAAAAACATCTCTACGCCAGCCCCGATGGCAGGAAATGACGCAAAGAGCGCTGACAAACACGCAGCAGTGTTTTTGTCAGATGTGAGATGTCAAAGAGGTGTGTGGGCATAATAAATGGAAACTGGAGCTACGAAAAAATGACAGGTATTTCACTTCCCTTAAGGGTTGGGTTTGTGTGTCTATGGGATCATATCAAGACATTCTACAGTTAACCTGCATTACATTTCACTAAATGGTTTCCTGAGTTAATTAAGCTACTCTAATGAGAATATGATGGAATTTTAATGTGTTGGAAAGTGAGAAGAGGCATGTTGGTGAACAGGAAAACATGATTGGCATAGGCCTGTTTAGCTCCTGCAACGTTGAAGACAAGACTGTGAAGACAAGTTTTTGTTTTCACCCTTCGGTTGTGGTTCGGAAAACAAACAAGATATAACATGGTAATTAACAAGCAGCTGTTTTCAGTAAAAAAGCTCTAAAACCCCACTGTACACTACCTGCTCATCACCAAATGGCAGACGGACACAGTTAGCATCTAGCTGGTGAACATAGTGGCGCATTTAGCAGCTAAAGAGCCAGATATTTCCCTCAGGAGTTGGTGGAAACCAAAAACAGACCTAAAGGAGAGAACATTGGACATTCATCAGGTGGCCAGAAACATGACTCCAAATAAATGATAATGTTGCTCCATAACTGCTGGATTCGTAAAAGTAACTGCTGACGCGTTAGCCATATTAACTTAAAAGGTGATGATATGTCAATATTGTGTTCACAACATGTTTCTGCTGCCCCCAAGTGGTCAAAAACAAGGCTTAAGTCCTCTGTATTGCACGTAACAAGATGGATTGTAGCACAAATCTGCTTTGATAGCACCCTATATTTCTCAATGGAAATGACTACAATGTTTTCAGGCACCTTTATTTAAAGGTGACATGGCAGAGCATACAATCCACAGATAAGAAACAACACAGGTAGGCACACATGTGCAAAGAAGATAAAATAAGGCTCATGCCATCTAAACAGTGCTCTCATACAAGAAGAAAATCTCTCAGTGCTCTGAAGACACAATCCAAAGTGGCACAAATGAGAACCATCAACTGCAAAGTATTGCACGAGGAACTAATTTGGAATGTGCTTATATTTTAAAGTCTATAAATACACATTATAGAAAATAAACAAAAAATAAAAACTTTTTTTTATTTTCTATATATTTAAATATGACTTTGAAAACTCTCAGGGTTTTATTATCTATTGGACCTGAGAGATTATACTTAGAGTGTAGATAAATCATCACATTGGAATTATAAGGTTCTATCTGACATTTTTGTCAAAATTGAGTTATTCACATATTCTTATTCCGTGACAACTTATTAACATTATGTGAGATGTTGTTTTTAAGTTGAAGCTCAATATCTCAAAACCGCTGATAATGCAGATGGAAGCTCATAATTCCAAGGTGGCGAAATATACACTTTTTAAATTGTGGCATTTAATGAAAAGTGCCATATTCAATCATCAAAAAAAAACCCAAACCAGAACATATCGCTACCTATGCATCTAATTTAAATATATATATTTCATCAAACTATATAATTGGTCCCTAAACATGAATTATATTTTTCTGTCGCTGCAGCAAACAATCTGTCAATTTTTTCAATCCGAACAAAATTATAACTTAATGCTGTTAATCATGACAAAGGAAAAATTATCCATACAGCCTCCGAAAACGTCTTCAAGAGTCAGGGTCATGAATTCAAGTGAGTCCGAGTGTGGTGATATGGTAAACTGACAGAGGACGACTGCCGTCTCTGTTATTCTGTTCTGGGGTTCTTTGGTTGTGCAGCTACACTTAGTCCAAAGATCTTCATGTCGCCTCGCACAAAGTCCTTCACTGCTTACGTGTCCTCATGTCTGTTGTAGTAGTCACTGAAGAATGTAAAAATACTGATAACCAGACACATCACCACAAACAGTGTCAGGGCGATCCAGAGAAGTCGCCGATTCAAAGAAATCTTGGGACAAAACCGACCACAAAGCACCAGGACCTCCTCCATCCTCCTGTGAAGATACAGTATACAGTATAGATCTGATATTTACATTGTTGTCAACATTTCAATCTTATAGGAATTCATTTAAATGGCAAATACATATCTAAATATTTACTGCGGCAGCAAAAACCAAACATAAACAACCTGGCTTGAAATCATCACAGAGATCCATGTATTGGAAAGACTGATTTTTCTACTCAACCATGAGAAGTTAATTATTAAAAAGATGGGTGAAATAGATTGTTTATTTGCTGGAATAACAAACATGGCAGTTGGTTTGACTCTCTCACCCATACATTTAATTTTCTTTTCACCATTCATGGATAATCATACACACATGATGCCGAGCGTAGAGATTTAGAGTATCAAGTATAAAAAATTAGTATATTAATTCAACATCATTATTAACATTATTTACCAACATCATACAAATTATGTGTTTCAAACAAACATCTGAGGTGTGTTTTCCTTGAGATCCAACGTTCTGTAAGTTAATACTGTAAGTGTGCAAAATGACAAAATATATTTTAAAAGCTAGAGGTTTCCTTTAAATACTGACGATTAAGCTCTTGGTGTATTTGAGCCCTGGGTATCTGGCCCAGTACCTTGCTCGGGAATGACATGCCCATGGATATTTGGTATGAGTTTAACGGCCTTATGACGCATTGTTATAAAACGGGGCGGAGCTTAAGAGGGTCTACACTACCGCTACTAGCTACAAGAGTTGAAAATAAGCTATAAACGCTCCGTGCAGCACAGAGGTTTCACGCTCTGTATTGGAACTATGTTAAATTGCATTGTCCCAATCGAATAAATTCAAACTTCTTTAAATTGAAAGTTTGAGATGTAGAGATGGGACCTATTGAGGTGTACTCTCATGTTGTAGATGAGATTCAGGTATGTCTTAGTTTTGTAGTTGACTGCATTTTGAATAGCCTGTCATTTGGTCTGCGTATGTCAGTATTGTCAAAGAACAACATACAAAACATGCTGCATATTTATTTCTTTAAAGCAACAGATTCAGCTTACCTGCTTGTCTTCATCTTCTTTCCACTCTCTTCGTCCTTATTTTTCAATTCCACCAATTTCTCCGCAGCGTTTTCCTCTTCACACTTCTCCTCTTGGAGCACTTTACTTTTCTTCAGACCTTCTTGGTAGCTGCATTTGAAATGGTCACATTTACCAGCAAGATCTAAGGATATACAGTGATAAAATGCCTGAAATATGGATGAACTAAATGTCTCAAAGTCTCTTTATATGTAACATAATATGAGAAAATTCACCTGTACAACAACATATCTGATGGGTCTCAAAAATGTGGTAATTTATGATGAGCAACAACAATGTCATCATACATTGTGTGTTTGTGTGTGTTAAGCACCAGGAGAGAAGGCCTCACCCTTTATTATATGCCTCCTCCTCCATCTTTGCCTTGAGCTCGGCTCTGATCTCGGCTCTGATCTCCTCTAAGTTGACTGAAGGCTTGGCTGGCTCGCTTTCCTGTTCCGATACACTCTTTCCACTGCATTGTTTCAGATGGGAAAAAACAATCACCAGCATTATCACAGCAGACATTATAAAACTGAGAGGAGTGAACACTTAGGTTCCATCACAACACCGAGGCCTTGTCTCATAATGGACAAACTGCAGCACTGGCTGAGTGGTAGTGTGCATTACAGACACCATCACAGACATAGTAGTGCAAACAAAATGGGGCTAGCACATTTGTTATTGCTATTGCCGTCCCCTCACAGAACACGTAGCTCAGATGCTTGAGAGCCCCACTCCGGCTCACTTTATAACCAGGATATGATTGGAGCCTTGTGCCTGGACTTTGTCAAACTCTTGCACAAATGTTTAGATTAAGACCTCGACAGTATATCCATCAACTGCAGCAGGGTTTGATTATTTTTTTATGCTTCCTGGGCTATTTTTCATCTCATCGGGGCTTTCTCTGCACTGTAAAACACATCATGAAGCTCACACAAATAAGACAAAGGTACCACTGCAGCACAAAATGCTTTTGATAGGGATGATTACAAGTTCACATTGTCCAGGCCCATTGTCTCAAGGACGGCACGGTGACCTTGGGAATCAAGCAATGGTACGTGTACATACTGTACATGCAGTTTTGTGTGTGTGTGTGTGTGTGTGTGCAAAACACCACGATCACCACAAGTACACAAAACATACCATTCTGCTGCTGGTTGTGTCGGCTCTGTGGAAGTGTTGCCTTTCACATCATTTGCTTCACACTAAAGAGGAGAGTGTTGAATATTGTTGAAGGGTATTATTACTGTTTAACAATGATACACATTTAACAGGCGTGATGGAAGTACTCTCGTCCTTTACTTAAGTACCAATACCGTAATGTGAAAATACTAACCGACATGTTAAAGTCCTGCAAGTACTAACTTCTGCAAGACAAATCTGTATTCAGAATTTGGACTTTTCTCAGATTGTTGCTTTGTTGTGAAATATTGGATGATTTTTACACAGACAGAAAAAATATTTATCCATTCTGAAATAAGAAGAAACACCTGAAACTTATCATGTACAAGTTGAAAAACAATAATTGATGTCATAATAATGATATCATCATAATCATAATAACTATTTCAAAAGTAAGGGCCCTAAGATGACTCCTAAATAAGTTTATAACCCATTGTACATCATTTTCATTCAGCAGTCCGTCTGAGAGAGTGGGTGTCACATCATTAAATGCTTGACATGTGATTCACCATCATTTCCTGACAGGGCAGGAAGACCTACCAGGACAGGAAGAGCAGCACCAGTGGTGGGGCCCACGTTGGGGCCCGGGCCAGCTGTGGCTGGGGTCTGACCTGGGATGTTCAGGAGGTTAAACTTAGGCACCACCGCTACGCTCACCCTACGCCTGGGCAGAGCCTAGAGAGGAGACAGAACGTGCAGCAGTATCAGTGGTAAGGATGTAAAATGAAATGGATGTTAACTTTTGAATATTTACAACTACAATGGTATGATGATGTCACTGAAAGAAGAGACAAATTCATAAATGAAACAACAAAGACAAAAGCAGTACAGCAGATGGACATTTTTAGCCTTGCTAGTGGCATCTTTCTATGAATAGCAATATTGGTCTGTCAGTTGGTCGGTCCGCCACTTTGGTCCAGACTGAATAATCTCAGGAACTAGTGTATTGAAAGTAGTCATGCCATTTTCATTGTCCCCAGAAGATGCATCCTAATGACTTTGGTGATCCCCGATTCCTCCTGTACCAACATGTGGTTTTGAGTGAAATGTCTCAACAACTGTTGAATGGATTGCTATGAAATTTGGTACAGACATTCATGCTCCCTTCAGGATGAATTGTAATAACTTCCCTTAACTTTTTGTCCTACGTCATGAGGTTGAATTTTGAAAACTCATGACATTCCCATCAGTCTCAGAAAAACGTACCTTTCCAAGGGTGAGGGACATCGATCTTGACGACCGTGGAACTCCATCATCTTTATAATGACAGACAAAGAAAGACATAATTACGTAAGCACAGAAACTATTAACTTCATGCTGGTATCGTTCCCAAAGCTGCAGCAAAGCTGCTCAGTATCCCAGCATTATGATACTCCACTTACAGTGAAAGGTTGCGTGGTGAAACTTTTCTTCTAATGCAAAGCAGCAGTGATTTATTAAACCCTTGCCTGGATGAATAAAGCTTAAAACTATTTCTATTTACACAGAAACCCTCAGTAGAGTAAAAATATAATGTCAGTTTGGCTGAGTTTCATTTGTGTTTTCCTGTGCTTGACCTGAATGTAGTCTTTAGCGAAGTCTTACCTCCAGTATCTATGGACCCTCCATAACAGCGATTTGAGTTCTGGTTGGCCAGCTTCTTAAACTCCATCAGCTCGGCATGGTCCTTCTCATATGTTCTCTTCAGGTTTTCAACATATTGCATCATGACCTCAGTGGCCTTGCTCATACGTTTTTCCTGCACAATGAAAAGTCATTCAGTACAAGCCGTATAAGCAGTCTGCTGAATACACAATTAATTAAAAACCTTAATTTAAAGCAGTTTTAACACATTTTCAAATGGTTCTTTGTGGTAGGAGCTGTGCAAACAAAAAACAAACCTATATTTATACCTACATTTTTACTAAACTAAATGTTTGACTTCCCATTAGCCCATTGATTTTTAAGTGAAAATATGTTTTTTAAAGCTGAATTAAACTTCCGTTTGGCCACTAGGGGGCAGACAAGCCAACTGACTACTGGCATATGCAGCAGACACAGACACAGAACAATGTATCATCCTATTAGGTTGTGTTTTTGGCCACCTGATGAATAGAAGTTCAATATTAACTGTCTTATCCTTTTTTCATGGTTTCGTCTCCCCCAACTCCTGACAAAAATATCTGTCTCAACTTTCTTCACCAGCTGGTTGCTAAGTTTATCTGTCTGCTGTTTGCTGGAAACAGGGTTGATGAGAGCAGTGAGACTGAACCACAGAGTAAAATGTGCCATACAAACCAAAACAATGAGCTAAAAGAGGCTACAAATCTCCATACAGCTACAAAGTTTGATAATAATTGTCTGTGGTTTGCCCCTGCAAGCAACCACTTTTACAAGCAGTTATTTGATTAATGCTGATGTCTTCTTCATCTTTCAGGTGATCAAGTGAGGTGTTAAAAAGGGAAGAAATATGCACAAACATGTACTCCTTTTTCTTTATACAGTATGTGATACTGTGTCACAAAGAACTACATCACACCCAAGTCATTATTTGCCGTAAACACAAACACATTTCAAGAATATATAAATGCCATTAAACGCAGCTGTCTTGAAAACAACCTGAAAGTCACTCAAGAGACTTCTAGTCATCTGAACTGGATCAATAATATCATGTTAAAGAAGCCTTGATTTCTGTTCAATTGATAGAGCCTTACAGTTAGAATGTTATTAATAGATGGGCAGCAGTACAAAGATTATAAATAGATAAAAGACTTTTCTACTGCAAAAACAATACATTTGCTCTCTAACTGATGTTTGCTTTGGCCGACATGAGGTCAGCCATGACATCAGATGCAAACCTTCCAACCACCATTTTTAAAATGCTGCCAAACAGGCACTCCAGGAGCTCAGTAACCTTTAAATAAAGTTGTACTGTACTTGTTAGTATAATAAACAAGATGTACTGTATAATTACACAATGCAGCATTTTCTTTATTTGCCATCTGCATGTGTTTAAATAACCACACCTGTCGGACTGCTCCAACTATCTCCGCTCTGCTGGAGAGCCGCGTGGCCAGTCGGTGCAGCACTGCCACTGTCTCTATGAGGCGCTGGTAGGCCTCACGCTGCTCCAGGTTCTGCCACTGTGGCGAAGTCATCTGCAAGAAACACAACAACATTGTGTTGAAACTCTCTCACGAAAGCAAGCTGTACATCAGTGTCCCTTCTGTACCTGGGATTGGACTATTGGAATATTTACTGTGGGAAACTTCCAGGAAACATTAAGCAGATGAACTAAAGAGCCAGAGGGCGGGTTCTTCTTTTCAAGTGAGTTAATCTAATGTGAGCTGCTGTTTTCAAGGGCTGACCTTCAGTGCTCCTTTGAACTCTTCCAATTCTTTCTCTGTGTCTTCCTCAGTCAGGTTCCTCTCCCGCTCCGACTGCTTGAGCCTCATCTCCAGAGTGTAGTTGTCGTTACGAAATGCCAGTGACAGCTGGACAAATGCATTCTGTGGGGAGGAAGTTACTGCAGTGTAACACTCAGAATGGCACATTAAACAGCACATTAAATAAAGACAGGCTGCTGGTGATGGCAACACACCAACTCAGTGGAATAAATACAGAGAAAAATAATAGAATAGAAATGTCTCCCACACACACAGGCCAAAGAGTCAGCGTGGTTGTTCACATAATCAGGCACATCTTGTACCAAGAAGATGCAGAAAAATTAGTCCATGCATTTGTTACCTCAAGGCTGGATTACTGCAACTCCCTATTATCAGGCAGCTCCAATAAGTCCCCTAAGACTCTCCAGCT
>JAVQJF010115862.1:0-44571 GCA_036023855.1 Gadopsis marmoratus
GGGAGCCGGCTCTAGACGGGGGGGGGGGGGGGAGAAACAGCCAGCAAATCAGTCAGACAGCAGAACTAGTCCTGTAGCCAGACAGCTGGATAAGCTGGGTTAGCTGGTCAGTGAGTAAAGGGAAGTCTGAGTGGACGCGAGAGCATTTTGTACTTTGTGGACCAGGAAAAAAAACTGCAGGTGTAATCACACCCCAAATCAATTTTCTCCCGTCTGACATGGTTAGAACATGAATCATTCGTCCATTAACATTTGTTAAGTGTTCCCCAATGCATTGTCACAAATTCTTCGGAGATATACGCTTCTTAATTTCTTCCCGAGAGCTAAATGAGAAGATTAAAACCAGTCTCATGTCTGTACGGTACATATGTAGCCACAGCCAGCAAGAAAGCAAATAAGCAAATAAGCAAATAAGCATATTTCCCAAAATGTTGAACAATTCCTTTAAAAAAAAAAAAAAAGCTTCATAATTCAGATTTGATGGTTGTGACCTGTGAAAAAATGGTGTCTGGCACATGACAACTGCAGTGTTCAAAGAAAGAAATGTATATCAGAGTATCTGCATGTTTCAGAAAGCCAAAAAAGAGACATCTCATTGGTCTAAATGTGTGCAAACTGGATGCAGATTGTACTGGATTGGAAAATATGGCAAAGGAAATCTATCAATAATTAACTACAACCAGGCTTAGGACATTTCAATATAATTTAAGATCACTGATTTGAAGACTTGCAGATAGTCTGTCCGCTCTTCACACATGTACAACACTGTCATGGTAAATGTCGGGTGATAGTATGATAGATTAATGTTTCATATCAAGTTTTATCTCACTATATGAGACACAGGTGAACTCTACATAACGAAAACACACAAGACTGGAGTACACTTTAGTGGTGAGGGATGGGAAGATGAACAATGGTCACTGGAATTAGATGGCCCCCAATCACGGGACGACGATATACCTTTGAACCCAAACGGCGTGGGGTCACTCTTGACCAAGTGGCGCTTGGAGCTGTGCTCGGGGCTCAGGGCCGAGCCTGGCCACACGGGCAGAAGATAAAGTGAAGAGAAGGGAGTAGAAGAAGAGAAAAGTGAGAAAGAGAGCACGAATTTAACCCCGTCATACAGAAAATGTATGTTGGCTGTAAAATTTGGAGAGAGGGTTTGACCTCTGCTAGAGTCATGATCAAACCTCAATCATTTTGAAATTTATTCTATGGGACATCAGATTAATTTAGCTTAATTTAATATTTAGCCTTGAATATATCTGAAATACTACGCTCTTTAACTCGCTACCGAAGGCCTGTTGTTGTATTTAGTACAGCAGGAACTATAGCAGTGGCAATGTTAGTCTTTTACCACCAGGAGGCAGAGTGTCTGCAACATAAAAACAAGAACTAGTTCACCTCACAGCGTAAGCCAGCGTACTGCATCATGTTAGACAGGGGAGCAATCATTGATCTTTAATGAAAAACACAGCACTGAGTTTTCATCTGAAATAATGGATTTAATTCAGTCCAATTAACACGTATGTACTGCGTTTACTGTAGAATGATGATAATTATACTGGTTTTAGGGGGAACACCATCTAAATTGACTTTCAAAAAACAGTCTGCTGATGTTACCTTTTGGACTCTTGAGATTGCTGAAGCCCTGTAAAGTAAAACGCTTTTTAGCCACTGAAGACCTGTCAGTGGTCGGACTGGTCACTGGTTCATCTGGAAACAATGGTTTGAAATGGAAAGCAGGAGGAAAAAAAACGAGAGAGTTGCAATCCCGAAAAGATAAACATAGCCCAAAAAAAGAAAAAGGAGGTAGAGAGAGATGGACAGAAAGAGGAGCCGCGAAGATGAAGGTGATGAAGAAGAGAGGAGTCCAGATCAGTGAGAGGTTACATTGCAGCTTTCAGGGGAAGATAGCAAACGTTTTGTTGACCAATAGATTTTCTGTTCATATTCATCAAACATTCACCTTTGTGTTTCGGTGAAGAAGAGGAGTTGACGTCAGAGATTGTGCTTGGCTCCGCCTTCTTCTCCTCCTGCTTCTTCTGGTTTTTCTGACCACTGCTGCGGAACGGACTGGGAAAGAGAAGAAGAAGAAGAAAACATTACAACAAATAAAAAAAGGCGCCTTATCTGTGGGTCTACCTTATGTGTGCAGTGTTTAGAAGGCCAGACACCAACCTGAGGGAGATGGAGGTGATGTTGCTGGTGGGACTTGGGGAGTCTATGCTCTTCTGCTGAATGGCATCTAAAACACAAAACAGTTGACTACACTTACAAGCAGGTATGATGACAGAAAAAGAAGAAATGCAAACAAGCTTGTGTGGCTCTGTGTGTCCATATACCTCTGCAGGCTTTGAGCTGTTGGGTCAGAACTTTGCGGATCTCGTTCACCCATGAGGTTTTAATCTCCGGCGTTGGAGCCTAGATGAGAGATTATACAGCATTAACAGTCAAAAGGGCTTCTTCTTCATTTGTGTTCGGTCAAAGCAGTGAGCTCACCTGGACTATAAAAACTTCGTCTCTGGAGTTGCACCAAATCTCAAACTTCTTGTTGTCTCCTTTAGCATTCTCTGTGATGCCCACCGCGCTCATCTGAGAGAAGAAAGAAGAACACAAGTCAGCCCCGATCTTTCACTACAGCCTATCCAGGAGACTTTGTACAAATCTGACCAACGCGCGCTTACACTGAGGGAGTGTTTGAAGCTGTAAGACGGAGCTTTCTCGTAGCCCTCCCCGTTCTCCTCTCTCCTCTTGCAGAAGAGCAGGGCCTTTTGGTGCAGGAACAGGTGCCTCTGCATGGGCTTGAACCGAGCCAGGTCCTTGACCTTGGCGTGACCCTTTTTATGCTCTGTCCACACGCTGAAGGAGCCCTGCATCAGCAGGCGACCCAGCTCTGACAGGTTGCCCTGATAAAAGGGATAAGACGGACAGGTATTTATGGTCTGGGCGCTGCATTCCACAGCTGTGTGAGAATCTGGCTGGACAGACTTTAATTAGACCCACATGGACAACCTGTCTTTGAAGTTGAAACCCAAAATTGGATTTTTCAATAGAAAATCGTCTGCTTGTTTGAGGACCAACAACAATGTCGCTACTTGACATTACAGATATACCTACCTATACTTATCAATGCTACAATGATACTTTTTAATCTCTAACCACTCAACACAGTTAATATCATGTTATGTAACACATGTATGATCTGAGTTTGTTAATGGTAGATTTAAATATACTATGCTTCTTACAAATGCAATGGCCTACAAAAAAAACAAACTAAAAATCTCATTCCTTGTCACAATTTATTCATATGCTTCTTCTTGTACACAGGTCTCTTTTGCAAAGATCCAGATCTTGATGAGATGTTTATAAAGTAAAAAAATGAACAAACCCAATACATGAAAAACCTTTCAAAGCACTTTTGCAAGATTCATTCAAACAGCTGTTTGCTCTCTTTCTCTCTTGCATTCATGTACACATCACGTGGCATTTTATGTAGGCTTTGAGGTCAGCCCCCCGACTTCTTCATTTATGAACATTTGGGTTATAAATAAACACAAGCACAGAGGTGGTGAAGCATCTGATTTATGGCAGAAATCTGCCAAAAATTGCACTTTTCTACTTCACAATTCCACACCGCCCAAGCCGACCAGCTGAATGACAGCATCTCTCTCCGGACCATTTAAACAGTGTCATTCCTCTGACCTCGTATCCTGTGATGGCGATGAGGTGCATCGAGTCGTTAACAGCTTTCAGGATCCCCAGGATAGAGGAGAGCGCTTCCTGTAGGTCATCACAGCCATCGCAGCCCTTGCTGTATTTCAACAGCTCCTGCAAACACACAACAAAATGCGGCAAATACAGTGAATCTGAAAAAATAAACACACACAAACATACAGTATATGCAGTGCATGAACACACCTTAAGCAGTAGCTGGTACTTGGTGATTCTCTGGACAGGTTTAAGGAGGTAGGAGTCCAAACCAAGTTTATGTTCCAGCCTCTTCTGGCACTCCTGGTTCGCAAAACATAAGCCAGTGAAGATACTTAGGGTTTATTGTTGTTGTAAGCCACACAAAAAAGGAAAGAAGGTGTTGATATGAGGTGAAAGGTCAAAGGTCAACCTGGAAGAAGGCACAGTCGGAGCACTGCCTCCACAAGCTTTCAGAGCGAGGTTTATTCTGGCAGTAAGCCTCGTAGATCTGCAGGTCCTTCATCTACAGAGAGAACAAAACAGTCCTTATGTTATTAACAAGCCGGTACAATTTCATCTTTTCTTGTTAATGGAATTCCTGTTTGGTGCAAGATTGCCAAAAGAACATTATGTCCATCACTGATTTGACTTTTTAAGATTAAGATAATTTTATTGGCTTTTTATAAGTAACAAGTCCAGAGAAGAGTGCGGGAAGTACGTGCTTACCCTCTCTAAAAAGCATCGGCCCACTAGTTCTGGACAGTCAGTGTACGCTTCCAGCTCCTTTAGAAATGTCCTGGAGACAAACATGAGTCAGCAGACGGTTAGCTTAGCTTAGCATAAAGCCTGGAAACCGGGGGAAACTGCTAGCCTGGCTCTGTGCAAAGATGACAAAATCTGCCTACCAGCACCTGTTCTCCAAAATGTCAAATTATCTTTTAAAGTGAAGATACAAACACATTTTTCTTAACAACAGTCAACAGTCTGACAAAACAAATGACCAAAATAATCAATAGCACTTGTGAATAAAGGCTTCTGATTGGACTGTGTGACAGAAGCATACCTTTTGTGAAACTGGTAGATTTCTGACATGTTGCCAAACAGGACATCCTTCTTGCTGAGCAGGGTGCTGGGGATGAGGTGAGCCATGGCAGGGTTGTCCATCTCTGCTGCGTAGCCCTGGAGTTTAAAACATAAAATACATCAACAGATTCACATAACCTTTAATTTCCAATCCCATTCATTCACCCAATGAATGATGGAATAGGCCCAACCCCCATATGTACTGATGCACCTACTCGGTACTCAGCAACAGTGATGAGGAGATTATTATAACATAATTAGTAAATGAACATATATTTTACACAAACACCCACCTCCAGCACACACAGTAGCTCCTCCACATATGCTCTCTCCGTCTCCAGCAGTTCATTCATCACATGGCTGCAACACAGAAAAACAAAATACAGACATAAGTTTCTGTAGAATGAAATGTTGATTGAATATCTCTTAAACACTATAAGTTGAGTGGGTGTGAGAGCTTTCAGTTTAGCAGAGGTCTGCATGCTATAAAACTCTAACACTAACTCCAAAACTCCCCAAGAGGAGTATTTGGATGCCACTTTATTTAAAATACCATAAAAGTGATGTGGACAAAAAAAAAACGTTTTCAGAATTACTGTTCATTAACGTCTTTCTTATCTCTGGCTCTGAGGATGACCTTTGACCCCTTACCGCCGAAGAACTGCCAGGTTTTCTTCCTCTTCTGAGAGAGACGCATGTCTGGTGCCACCGTTATGTAAGGGAGACTCCACCTGAACACACACACACATTCATAAATAGTATGACCACGCAATTTCACCTTTTTACATCCATACAACATCTCTTAACCTTTTTTCGGGGAATAATTACCTCTAATTGATCATCAAAAACTACATAAACGAAATGTTTGTTACATTTTATCAGTAGTCATGCATTTACCTTTTTGCAGATGGCATTATCTGCAGAGTATCTCCTCTCTTTTCTCTGTTGATCTGAAGGACAGAGAGAAAAACAATATTTTTATCCCTTTATACCACTAACCAGGTGAGAAGAACCCCGAGTTAATATCAAGACTAGGTACAACTGACACATGCTGCTCTCTTTCATTAAATATGTTGAACGAGGCTTACTGGGGGAGGAGAGGGGAGACTTCACTTCGGGTCTTGGTGCTACTGGCTGGACTGGTCTGGTCTGTTTGGCGGCGAGTTTCTTCAGGCTGACGCGTCTCTTCTCAAACATCTCCTGGACAGAGCTTTGCTTCTGGAAAACTCTCTCTATCTGGTCCTGATAGAGTCCAGACACAACCGCAGATATCGCAGTACATTAACTTTGATCTCAGGGTCAAACATCATAAGGCATCACACATAAAAAATGAATTATATTGCCATAAAAGCACATTAATCCACTTCCCACTGACCCTGAGCTGAGTAGTGAGCACTGCCTCATACTGGCAGCAGATGGCGCTGCGGTCGGCGAGGGTGTGTAGCGGGACTGTGTCTAGGTATCGCTCCAGTTCTTGCAGAGCTGCTTCAGCTCCATCCTGAGACTGACAGCGGTCCACTGGCTGGCTGGCCAACAGGAAGATACCCTCCTCACACCACCTTAATGCCTGGCAAGAGAAGATTTATTGAAATAAAGGACTTAAGGTAAAGTGAGTATTACTTTGCTCCAAAAACTCATAACATTTGAATGCATCCCTTTGAGGAGGACGCGTGATGCTAAAGCAAAGCTCAGGAGGTCGTCGGCCTTTATCTAACGCACATACAATCTGACCCACACTAATACCTTCTCCAGAGCGTGGTGGAGCTCCATTGCCCTGAGCAAGAGGCTCTTCTTGCTCATCAGGGTGGAGCTGATCTCCTCGCACACTCCCCTCAACTCGCTGCACTTCGGCCTGATGGAGTCCTCGGCATAGTGGGAATTTTCTATCAGCCTGTCACCTTCAGCGGCCAGGGACAGGGCGCAGTCTAGTACGTCCTATTGAAACACAGTGAAGATGTCCGTCCTTAATGTCAGGATATACTTTGGGATACATATAGAATATTGGCTTGTCAGCTAACAGTGGATGACCCATCATCAATCAATCAATCCCTGACAATAAAACCACCCCCTCTCCTCCTCAGTCCGCTCCTTCTAAGTACAGTGGAGCATTCATTACTCAATTCTGGATGGTGGGACACCTACTTTGTACAAATGAGTCATCCTCTTTGGGATTTTTAGACCCATATCAGTATTTTCACATGTGACGCTAATACACTGTTCCAAAACGCAAACAGCATCTTTTAAAATTTGATCATTTTCACATGAAAAAGTCCTACATGTGAGCCTCTGAGACAGCATTTTGATCAAAATAAGATCCAACCGTGAATATGTAGATGTTTCAGATGTGACTTAAATAAAAGGCTAATATGAGGCTAATCCTGATATAGGATTATATTGGTCCAATCCTCATACAGGTGTTCTCTCTCTCACATCTATTTCCACTCGTCCCCAGTGATTGATTATGTCATTAGCAATATATATATATATGGCTTCAAGGATGCATGAACGGTGAAAGTGTTGAGTTGAGTGTATGTCTTACACAGGCCCTGTCCTCATGGCCGCTGAGCTCTCGGAGGACGTGCTCAGCATGGGCGGGGCTTACGCTGACCTCAGAGAAACCAGACAACCGCTCTGATGTCACATCAAGCTGGGCGCGCACCTACGAACACACACCATGTTAATGTTTACCTGACCAATTTCTCCAAAAAACAAAATACATTTGCCACAATGCAGCTCAAACTCACTTCACGGAAGTGCTGTTCAAAATGGCGAAGCTGTAAACACTGCTCCAGCTTGGTGCGATGGCGCTCCCAGAAATCATCAAATGCTGTTTCCGTTTCGTCCAGCTGACCCAGGAGTCTGAGAGAGAGGGGGACAAAGGAAAGGAGGAGGAAAGAAGTAGGAGTGAAGGGAGGAGAGGAGATGAGGTTTGATTCATGTGTTCAGGGACAACTTCCTCATCCATTTATGCATCCATTCATCCCTTCCTCTACCTCTGTACAGTAGCTAAGTTTTCCAGTTCATCGTATGTCATGCTGTATTCAGGGTCTGTCTGTAGAGGCTCGTTGATACACTCCAACAGGCGTCCCCCTTGAGACAGCGCCACCTGCAGGTCCTCCTGGAAACAAATCATTTTCTTCAGCATTAAAGCTCTCGGGGAAACTGCACAGTCCCTGGATGTTGCATTTGCCTACTGCGATCACAGCTTTTCACCAACTATCTATGATAGAAAGGTGGAAAATACAGGGACAAACAAGACAAATGTCTGACCTTCATATTGTCCTTCTTGAGTGTGTGTGTGTGCAGCAGGCTGGTGGTGGCCTCGGCATCGTTAGGCAATTCTGTCTCTGCAAGCTCAGTGCCAAACGCCTGCAGGGTCTGAGCCGTGGTCTTCACCATCAGGGCGAACGCCTCGATTGCCTGTGGAGGACATGTTCAGGTATGTATAAATACAGAGGTCCATACAAGAATTGTCAAACAGGTAAATTGATGCAGTTTTTTTCTTATTTTTTTCCCCATTTTACGCCATGGAATACTATCTATCCAATGTACAAAAAAACATCAACTTTAAAATGTGTGATAAAGTACAACATACAGTGCGGTGTGAAATCCAGCTGTCATGGCAGTATTCCTGCGTGCCTCCCAGCTCCGTGGTCAGTTGTCCTGGATCGATATAGGCATGGAGCTCAGTCACCGAACTAAGCATTACCACCTGATAAAACGCACACAATCAACTGATTATGAGACGTATTAATCATTCAAAGATCATCCTATGGACAACACACCTTATATCATAATAAATTAAAACTAAAGCAATAAATAATGAATATCATAAAATACAAAAGGTTAAAGACAGACACATGTACAATTCACACTGGCACCTTCATCTTGAACTCATCCTTGTTGTACTTGAACAGGAAGTCTGATAGAGTCCGCTGGAACAAAGTAGTGGGACGCAACACCAGAACCAAGTGCAAGTTCCCTGGAAATGAACCCTGAGCAAGAAAAAGGGGAAAAGGGTAGGAATGTTATTAGTAATCTGTTAGCATGTGTATCATTATATTTTAGAGGAAATTAGAAGTGAAAAGTGGTATTTGGAGCTATCCATCAACCCTTTCAGTAAATGAGGGGAAAGTCTTGGGTAGGAGGTATGACGCTGGACTGAGCCCACTTGTGTAACCACTATGCCCCTGCTGCAATCCTGAACCAACCATGAACAGGGATTTTCTGGCATTTATATATCCACTAACTCTCCTACATTTCTTCACAGTAACAGTTGTTGTCCCTCCATACTAACAGGTTAAAGGCGTAGAATTGCCATTCCACAGACAGCAGCCCAAGAGGCCGCCTGGCTGGATGGCTATATTGGTTATGGCTTCCTCTAAAACCCTGTTAGGCATCATTAGTCGATGTAGGGTCACACTCACATGTACATGAACACACACACACACACACAGGTCCAGAGGCAAGATCAGAGATGTTTGACAAGCTCCTGAAATCTTTAGCGTTGCCATAAACAAATGACTGGAAATATTCAAGACGTTTGAAAGTTTCATATTTTTGCTTAGATTATGTGGTGTTGACATCGCCTTTCTTGTGGCTCACCTCCCACTCAAACATCCTGATGACATTTAATTAGTAGCAGCGTCTACTGACCTATGCAAGCTATTGCTGCTCATGCAAACAACCTGACCTGTTGCTGACTAGCAATGCTTAGCCTGACCATTAAAATATTACAATACAACTACAACAGTCTGAGAATGTTCCTATATTAATCTAGAAATTTTGTATTAAGGAGGTTTATTTAATCTTTAACCCATCTAGACACTGATTATATTGCATATGTGAGTAAACAACACTTGTGTCCACAATCTCTACAAAATGGTTCCGCCCACTGACTGCATTCGTCATCAGAACCACGGAGAACATCCCATAAAAAAACCCACATAAAAATCTATCAGAAAAAACTAAAACACTGTACCATGGCTTTTAATTTAGTCGACAAGGAGACCGGCGCTCGCGCACACGCACACACATCATAGTCATGAAATCCATGGACGGCGTTGTCATGGAAACCATTCTCCTTGGAAAACGCATGGGGAGAGATGGAGAGAGAGATGTCATGACAGAAAGCAGGCGGGAGTGATAATAAAGAGAGAGACAGCGTGTGTGTGAGTGAGTGAGAGACAAATGAATGGAGAGACAGTGAGAATGACAGAGAGTAACTGATGTCTTCTAAAAGTGTCGATGATGCTGCAGCTCTTCCAGTCATTTATTTTTGGCTCTCACTCACACCCTACTGTGAGGTTGATGAAAGACAGCCAGGTTGGAAAATTGGAAAACGCTCGTGCTACACGGTTCCTTTCCAATTTCCACCCGAACTGACGGCATACTTTGAATAACACTACACGCTCCCTTTTAGCACTTGCTGCTCTAATTACCGCAAATCACATCTGCAGGTTATAAACTGTAGGAAAAGAGAAAAAAATGCAATAAAAGAAAAGCAATTGTAATTCAGCCAACAACAAGTGCGAGTGCATGTTTATTAGATGAAAATATATATTCTATACATTTACAAACTGCTCTTCTACCAATAACATGCCGTATAAAACACAGTGAGCAACAACATATCTGTAATTGGAAGCCATTAAATTCAATAAACCCGGAGAGGTCTTGGTTTAATTTGTACCTCTGCATTAGCATGACAATATGCAATCTGCTCGGTGCATCCCCCCCGACATGCTAACATGAATACACATCCCTGGACACACACACACACACGGACACGTCTTGCAGATAAAAACCACACATAAATAAATGATGTGGATTAGATTATAATTTTCTGTTGAACAGGGTGATTTATATTCTTTCACTGAGGAAGGGGGGAGGTGAGGGGGCACTCCTGTCCTCTAATGACATCCATACTGTTCTCCTGGGTGTTGGATAGCCACCATATTAACCCACCTCCCTCCACATGCTCAAACCCCCTCTGTCTGTACGACTGCTTTTGCTTTTCAACATGGAAATGGCGACAAAGAGATTGAAAAGTGAATCTTGGCAGAACCTGCTAAAAAGCCGTTAACAGTAGTTAACGGCTTTTTAGCTGGCTGTAACAGATTCGAGCCCCTTGCTTGCACCAGCTGAGATATCTGTGTCTTAACCCTGCAGCAATGTTCATGTATGCTTGAATGACCGCATATTTATAAGCCTGCATCACAAAGACGGGCTGCAGCAGAGATGAAGGTGTCCCATCATCATTTGACCACAATGCATGCGGATTCACCCAGTTTACCTTAATTCAATTCTGCTATTTGGATGGGAACTTTGCGGAGTAAATGTGGATGATTAAGTGGAAGCCTGTTGTTAAAGCATCCAGAAAATATTCTGAAACCTTTTCTGAAAAGACACAGAAAGGAAGGACACTGACACCATAACCATGAATGGATATGTATGATTCATGCTGTCCAGAGCAGGAAACTGTTGCTTTAATTCTATGGTGACTGATTGAAGCTGGTAAACAGTTATAAATTACTAGAATGCTCCTTAAAGGAAGCTTTATTTTTTTGACCAAACAAGTGTGGAAATATTGTAAACAAATAATATAAGGGGCTCAATGCAATTAATTTTAGCAGCACAGGAAAATTACAATATTTAAGGCTCTACATGGAAACTTTATGAGCAACAATTGTTGGTTATTTCTTGGTCAACTAAAGGTCAAAGTTCATCCTCATTTTTATTCACCGGTCTAGTACATCTCTGAACATGAGACTAAAAACTATTGGTATTGTTGGCTTTACATGATAATACTGCCCACTCCTCCTTTATTCCCCTTTTGAGCGGGGGAACCAGCAAATGGCAGTGGGCGACCTTGAACGGCCTTGATGAGCAGCATGTCTCATGGGAAGACAAATGACCTTCATTCTCCAGTAAGACTGTGTGTCGTTGGCTGGTGGAGAAAGCAGACCTGCCCAACAAGGACATCTACCGTAGGGGATCTGAGGAAGAGACACTCGTCTCACCACCTGCTCATCATGCCTTCAGGTTACGTTATAACGCTGCCTGCTTCCATCGTGGACTTCTCGGCGCACAATCCACACACTCACTTTATGTGCTCTGCTCCAATTACATGAAACCGTCAAATGATTTAAAGCTCAAACTCCTGGTGTATCTTTCTGAATGTAATTTCAATTTAAGGATCTTGTAACAGACTAAGGACCTGACTTTGTAAAAAAGCCTTGGGCGCCAGAATTTGCTGATTTATATATCTTACACACACACACAAAATTACTGTGATTTATAAATGCAAGTTTCCACATCCAGTTGTTTTAAATGTTACTTTTCAGAGTCCTGTATGGGAAGGGAAGCAGAGGACACCTCCAAAAAACAAAGAAACAGTAGAAACACAAAAGCAGAACAAAGTGCAGTAATGGATGAAAAAAAGAAAAGAGATAGAGGTGATCAGCAGGAGGGCTATAGGGGTGTTGGGGAATCCTGCAGATAATCTGCTGCCACCATGCTGGTAAACTCCACTCTACCTCTCTACATCATGGGGTTTCTACTGGGTATGATAGGGGTGCGAGACTCAATTTATCCTACTGTAGTTTTATCGCTATTATTTTTAATCTTTCCTTAGTGTTACTGTCATCAGTGAGAGCAAAGATAAAGCACAAATTGCAAGCATCCATCACTGTTAACCGGGTTAACCGGCTGACTTGGTGGGGTTCAGTTACTAAAGCAAGAGGCTTCATAATGACTTATTGTCACAGTGGGAATAGTTTCTAAGAAATACCATGGAGAGAGACCATGATAATCAGCGCCCAATTAGCATATATTAGCATACATCTGCATACAGTAAACACACTAAGTAGTGTAATACAGGATGAGCATCTTAACAACAGATGTGTAGGGTGCGGTGAAGCTTCGTCCTCATGCTGGCAGAGCTGGTTATTCAAGATTCAAAGATGGAGGACAATGCAAAAATCAAGAATGTCAGAAATCTACTTCACAACGAATGAATCAATTAGTAGAAAACTAAAGTAAAATATGACGCGGTATCATTCTAGAGAGAGAAATATCTATGAAGACTTTTTAAACACTTAAACCTCATTATTCTCAGTGTTTTATTAACATAAGTGATTTTAAGCTAAAACATATCACAAAATGGATCTGTCAAGGCAGCGTCAGTGTCTGGAAACCTCACACATCTTTCAAATATAACACTACTTTTTTCATCCTTTCATATTAAGAGCCTCAGAGCAGCGATCAGTAACTTTGATTCTCGAGTCTGTCTGATCCTCAACATCTCTACCCCTGTATTTTTCTGTTCACAATTTTCATTCCCTCTTTTTTCCCCCTTTTCAAGCATTTCCCTGGACCCCGTCTCTTTCCGTCTTCCCTCCTCAATCTGTTGTCTTAGAGAGGAGTGAAAGTTTTACACTGTCCAAGAAGTAGGCTAGTAGGCTAATGACACACAGATACATGGCTGATGGTAGAAAAAAAATTAAAATTAAACAGAACTTTGGCTTTCTATTTCTAACAGAACGGTATCTCATTGCACACACACCATGCTCACCACACACTACACCACAATACGCTATTTTTAACATCCAGCAAAAAATAAAATAAATACAGTTGCCTAATTGCCAGTTCATGTCCTCCTTACACACAGCTAATGAATAAAATATAACTTGACAAAAAAAAAACATAATGTACAGTTTGTACAAGCTAGCAAACACACACACGCAAAACACCAAAACATCCATTACTCTAAGAGGTGACAAACCAAATTATACACACACAAAGCTGACACCAGCAGCTACATCCACAGATCCATGTTCAAACAAGCATTAACACATGTAGAGTAATGCACACGCGCCAAAACAGCCACTTGTAGTCGCCAGAGGTACCTCATCAGCAAATGATGCACACAAACAAACTGATCCAGAGCACACGTAAAGGACAGTTTCTCCCCTCTCCTCCCCACATACACACAGGGTCTTACAGCGATGCGGAGCAGGGTAGCCCTGACGGCGGCCCATCGGTCCAGTCGTCTGTCGATGACCAGGATGAAACCCACTCCTGATGCTGCAACGCTGCGGGAGAGAAGCACACAATGTTATCACCACTTCAACAGCGGACAGCAGCTTTCATTAGCTAACTGACATGTAGTAGCATACACAACAATTATATAAAAATGACAGGACTGCAGTGGTCGTCGTCTTTGTTGGTCTTCACGACAGGAATAAATATTATTAGGGATTAAAAGAAAGCAATGCTAGGAAAGGTTAAAACCAGGCTACCAACTGTCTGTGTTCCATCGGTGATGATTACGAGAGACCCTGTGATTATCATGCCAATCTTGGCTCTGCATTAATGCGTGTGTGCTGAGTGTGTGCATGTGAAAATCCTGCCATTCATGCCACAGGAAGTGCCATATGTAGCAGCCTCATTAAGCTAATGTGTGTGTATGCAAGATGCATGTATTGACATTGATAAATATTAAAGCACAACACACATATACACACACTGTGGGGCCAACATGTAAATGCTTTTGTGTTGGTCCATCTGGGCATCATTATTAGCCAATTTTCATCATTACACACACACACACACACACACACACACACACACACACACACACAGACGTTAAGAGAAGAAACACACTACGCTACCCGGTGAACGCTGCAACAGCAAATCCTTAATCCATCGCTACTGGAAAAAATATTTGAACCAAATGAATAAAGCCAGCTGAATTGGCAAAATCTTTTCTATTCCAGGAAAAAAAAAAAGAACAAAAATCCTTAATATCCCATTGTTATCATCCAGCAATAATCCATTCCCCCTTGATTTGATTTGTCCTTATTCTGTTGTTGTCACTGTTCAATTCCTGCGTCCACAATCATCTGTTTGCAGCTCGAGAGAGGTGACTGTTCACATCCTTAAAGACCATCTCCCTCCTCCTTTCCCTTCTCCCTCTGCTCCTCCACCACCTGCTTCCCACCCTCGGCCAATCAAACCCAATCCCTGCATCTTGCTGTTCTCCCACGGCCAATCAGAGCTCAGACTGCGGCCAATTGGCAGCTGGGTGCAAATAGCTAGTTGGCAGAAAGGGAGGGGACTCAAAGGAGGGGGGTGGTGGGATATGAAAGGTGATGAGGCCGCAATGACACACACACACACACACACACACAAAGTGCATACTGTATATATAGGTGCATTCATCTCCATCCTTTCTCCTCCCCTTAATTATGTGTGTGTATGCAAGTGTATGTGTGTGATGGGAGTGCTGTGCTTAGCAGTAAAGGAACAAAAAGGGAGGGGAGGGGAGAGAAGAGGGAGGAGTGACAGAGAGAGAGGAAGAAGAAAGAAGAAAAGGTACTTTTAATTTAATTAAAAAGAACGAAAAGAAATTGTGTTACATTTAACCTCACCTAAAACCTTTCCTTCAGGTTTAGAGTTATTGTGGTAGTTTGTTTAGAAAAATTCTTAAAATGAGATGCAAATTCTATCGATATGTAGATTATCTGATTTTAAGTGGGAAGTTTTCATAATATTGTTTCTTTTTGTTTGTTTCACCTCTCCAACATGTATTTTTTCATTCTCAAAATCCCTATTTTCTGCAATCTTTCATTCTCTTCAAAATCTATTTCTTTATGTCTTTTGTGGCTCTTTCCTTGTGGCAGCCTTTTGGTATTGTGCTGACATCTGTTGGCTGCACATGGTATTGCACCTCCACAAATTGGCCAGATTCCATCCACAGTTTGTTAAGCAAATTAAGCTGCGGGAAGGATGGAGTGTGCAATGCTAACCTGGGGATGCTGGTGAGGTAGCTGAGTACATTTTGGACCTCCTCCTCCTCCAGCTCGCTGAAAGCTGGGAATTCTGGAAAGACGACAATGGGGCTGCCATTGATCCCTCGGCCACCTGGAGACACAGAGACCAGGGAAACAGAACAGACAGGTCAGAGGTCAGAGTGACATCCAGGCAGAGTCAACCTGAGGTTTTGGCATGTTGGTGATTTTTCTATCGACTTGTTTTCTATTACAAACGAGGGAAAACACCAACCTTTTTATCAGAGAATTATCTTATTTATAGGACAGTGCTACATGAATAAGAAAACTCAACAGTCAAACGAGTAAAAGAATTTAAGTTCTGGCCTTTATTTGTAGCTGTATTCTCAATTTCTAAATGGAGGCAATACTATTTGAATCCTTTTATTTCATGGATTTTAATCTCTTCAAAAACACGTGTCACCTGGATTATCATAGAAAGATTTACTTAGCTCCAAAAAGTAGTAGAGGAGTTCATATAAAAATCATAGAAGCAAATCACAAAATAGCATGTGTATAGTATACAGGGTAAACTGGATGAAATCTATCTTATCTCCTGATCAAATGCATCAGGTTAAATATCACACACTGATTTATAATTTGTGTACTTATCGATCATAGTAGTTTTTAACTTTTTCTAAACTGATGGGAGCTTAATTAAATTTTTCCACAAGAACTTCAGACAATCTTAAGACTGAAGACGCACAAAAGGACAAAGCCTGAGACAAAAGTATAAAATCAAAAAGGGCCTCACACGCACACATACACATGGCCTTCTCTTTCGTAGGTGGTTCAAGTTACAAAGCAGATAATCATGGTGATGAATTATTCACATGCCGTCACTGGGCAGGAATTATCGCCATGGTAACCCAACACAGGGCCCTAAGTGTGTGTTTCTGTGTCCATCAATGTGCATACGTTTTTCTTTCATGTTGTTGTTGTGTGTTTCTGTGCGACTGCTTGTTTGTTTAAAGTTTTCCAATAAAATGTCAAACTTTAAACTCTAAAAACGATTCTTTGTGCTTCTTTTCATGAGAACATTACTTTCCAAGAAAAGACGACTTTGGAAGAACTTATCCAAGTACAGAATGTGTACACTTAAGGGGCTGAGTCTGAGAAGTGACACAGGTTAATTAAGTCAATGTTTCTAAATCTACCGCTCAGAGGGCAGGGCCTCTAATACACGCAGAGTTTAAACGTCTTTACATTACGACTAAAATCTTCCCATATTAACAGAGATAATAAGTGATGCCACTTTAAAGTCTTTAGACTTTGTAGAAGTGGCGCTATTCCTGGAATTAGGATGGAAAATGTGTTACATATACTGCTAATGTTCTCACTTGGATCTCACTTGTGTCACTCTTCTACAAAACGAAAAAGCTGTTTAAACTGTGGGATGCAAGCTTTCAATAGACCAAAACAGAGAGAAAATCTGGTAAAATATCTGCTTGTGATAAACTGAGTTTATAGCTGAGTCTGTTGCATTATTATTAATAATGCAAATTTGCTTCTATTCTTACATAAAATCCAGTTTACTGAAATCTGTTTTGCAACAACAACCCAATTCTCCAATCTAATCTAATCCATGCTGCCTAATTGGAAACAAACCAATTGATCTGAGTTACAAGTTCATCCTGATCCACTTTACTCCACTATTAAGCCTAACACACTAATTTAACAGTATTATGTCGTTTCATTTAATTGCATTTCTTAAGGTCATTTAAAAATGTTCTACTTGCACTTTTACTCATGGAAAAATGTAGAAAACTAATGTCACTAGCAAATGATTGTTTAGACTGAGAATCTCTTGCAAGCTAATTATCACCACGCCCTACAGCACTGTACAATTACATTTGAACTGGCTGACTGTGACCCTGGTTCATGCAGTGCCACACATCCCCAATGTGTCTAAACGGAAAGAAATCAAACCAACCTGGCAGGATGGCAAACTGTTTCTGGAGTTCAGAGCCAATTTCTGCTGCACACAGAGGACCATCCTCCATCTGCAAGATGTCATCTGAGGAAAAAGACCAGAGAGATGGAGGCGCACTGATTAGATGCTAATGTCTTCACACTCAAAACACATCCTTACTAGTAATTATCACCCTGTAAAAGCAGACCGCCATGTTGGAACTTCTCAGCGCTGCAATTACGGACAGCTGATTGCTGATTGAGCGGTCTGTTCTGAACAGCCAGTTAATATGCTGTTCATTCTGTTGGCTGACAAGGTCGGGAGACCATTACAAAAGGTCAAACGGGATCAGACGACAAAGACAAAAACAGAAGACTTTCAAATCAGGCTGATTTGCTCGAATATGGAGCCAATAATCCAGTGCGACACATTTTGGTCTTTTTAGCCGACAGCTGACCTTTTTCTTACGGATACATGTAACTCAATTAAGTTTATTTAAAGATGGAAATGAAGAGGAGAGTGGAAGAAGAACTTAGAGAAAATCCAAAAAGGAGAAAGCGAGGCACGGACACTAACAGGGGATAAAGTAAACAGCATTTGGATTTCCTCTTCGCTCTGGCCAAGATGGATTACAGTAATCTCATTCAGCCCTCTGCGACGCATAGAGACAAAGAAATAGAGAGAGAAAAAGCATTCTCCCTCCCACCCTTTTGGTTGCCATGCGTGACCCATGCATGCCAAACACAAGGAAGAGAATCATGTCGTGCGCATCTGTGATGAAAACTGAGAATTTTGAATATTTTAATGTCATTTTAGTGTGTGTAAAAAGGAGCATCACTGTGAAGCGCATGTGTGTGTTTGTGCATATAGACAAAGGCTGGCACTGAGACTGGTGTGAGGGAAGCGTGGCGAGGTTTCCAAGCAGTACGGCAAAACTGGCATGAGAGGCATTTATTACCATCGAAGCGAAAACTGTTCACATTTCTTTAGAGAAGAGCCAGCCACCCAAACTGGACTCAGTGTTAAAGCTCCACAGCCTGCTCTGAGATGTCTGGGTGATGACGCGCTCAAAAGAGACAGCTGAGGTCAGTCTACAGTGTGTGCAACTTCCTGACATAGTTTGAATGTCAGGTAACCAGAGCTGAGGACTGGAGGCTTTGACATGAGTCAGATTTGAGCCACTAAAACAAGGATTTGAGACAGCAAACATCAAAAATGTGTTTTGCTTACAGGTGCCATACTAAAACACTGCAGGTGATCATACGAGTAGCATTCTCCATCAGAAATAAAATCTTTTAAAGAGGTATTCTGCAAGAAAACGGCGCATTTGGATGTCCATTAGTCACTTCTTTCATTGATCTTCAGAAATGTGTCACCTGTGGCTCGGAGGACGCTGTTGGTTCCTGCAGCAGCTCCATATGATGAAGAAACCCGGCCTATTCAAGAGCTTAAATCCTCGGGTATTGCTACATGCAGTGTGTAAGCATACCATCAGCTAGACAGTGACTCATACCACATACTGTACTATAGTCCACACTTAAGAGCACACAGAGCAGCACTTTAACACTTTAACAGACTAACAGAAACACAGAGCTTCAACCAGCCTGTAATTTAAAAACCCTGCAATAATGAGTAGGAAGGATGTGCTTTGAAATGCGAATAACTCTTCACAGTGCCTTTAAGCTAAAAAAAATAGGAAGTGTGCACAGCATTACCTGGATGGTTAAAGCTTTAAAAAATGTTTTTAAAAAAAACCACGGTTCTGTTTTAGAAATGTTCACATGTTCAGACTGTGTGTGACCAAGTGTGTTGTCATGTGTCAGGTGTGTGTTTCAGTGTGTTGTCAGGGCAGCTGTCAGTTCAGTGTGTCAGGCAGGGAGCTCTGGAATACAGCCAGACATGTGCAGCGCTCTCGCACTCTACTGTATCCATGTACGTGTGTGTGTGTGTGTGTGTGTGTGTGTGTGTGTCTTTGACCTCCAAAGCTTTACCAAACTTAATATTGAAGATGCCACTCATTTCAAAATAAAACCTGAAGTATTAAAGTCACAATCATAACCACATTTTAAGCATTTGAATTTAATAATAACAATAAGTGTTTCTGTGGGGTTTTTCCAGCCTAGAGAATGACAGAGTGGTTTTGAATAACAGCTATTCCACACTGTATTTTTATTGTTATCATTCAGACGGAAACCGCAGCTTGGCATTGTATATGCACTGGTAGAACCAGGGAATTGATCATCAAGTTTAAACTGACCTGAGATCAGTAGCTGATGTTTATTTGACACAGGTTCACATTGGTAGCAGCTACCTATAAAACAAGGCCCAAACTGCAAACATTTCAAAATAATATGACACAAATACTTTTTAAAAATCAACTTTAGGGATTTTATGTGAAATGTATTTATATTATGGGGTGGGGAAATAGAGAAAAAAACAACAATTTCATCAAGTTGAAACAACCCATGCATGCCTATAGGTGTCGGTGCCGACATATCAGACATTCAGGCGTCGGGCTCCTTTTCACTGGTGCTGAAATTCTACAAAAACACCCTGCTTTGTCCTCAGTGGAATGAATGAAATTAAACTATAGCGGCTAGGCTGCAAGTGAACCCCTTTACCCACTAGACAACACACACAGGGGAACTGGGGCAATGCAGCCAAACACAAATAGTGATTATGGGGAGCCCAGAAAGAATGTCCCTCCGCCTCCTTGTACCCTTCCCCCAAGCCCGGACACCCCTTCACCATTTCATTCATCCTTTTTTCCAGGGGCTTAGCTGAGGGGCAAACTCATACACAACCCTACAATCTTCCCATCAAAACTAAATATACCACTCAGCTCCATTTGATCAGGTTCACTTCAGTTCTATAGGATTCCCTGTTATCCCATTCAGAAGATAGAATTACTTACAAGTCAAAGCTGCTCTCATTTATGGCCCGATATAACAGATATTGTAAAAACATGTCATAATATCGTGCATGCATATTTTCTGGATTTTAAATAGGAGACAAACTCAATGGCAAAAAAAGACAACAAAAACAGGTCACACTCTTGAGTGCTGAATGCCTGTGTGTGTGTGTGTGAGTGTGAGAGAGAGAAAGAGAATAAGCCCTGGATTTAGAGAGGTGAAAAGATAGTGAAGAGGAGGAGGAGGAGGGGAAGGGGGTAATGAAGCAGTCGGAAAAAAAAAAAAAAAAAGCGTAGAGGTGCTCGTGTCTCAATAGGATGAAATGGAGGACAGGGATTCTTTACACATGCCTACATATTTAATGTGTTGGCCTGGTGCTAGCTGATACTGTGGATGTGTTTTCTCTATGGTAGGGGGTCAACAGTAGTACCACACTTTACAGCTGTGAAGTACACACTACCAAAAAAGCAGCCACCTCTTTTCTTTCCAATTATGACCCAGCAATCGTTTCTGATATTATGAAACAATGCATGACAGGTAGTGAAATGATTAAAATTTAATTCATATTTTATAAGAATTTTCTTGTCACACACTGTAAATATCTAGTGGAAGTTAAAAATTTCAAAAGTGTACATCCCCACCATCATCTCTAGGTTCTAAATATTACTTGCCGTTTGGTTTATTGTTATCATCTCACAATGAGATACAGTGATAATCAGTGAATCCATCCGCAACTACTTTGATAATCGATTAATCGTGTCGGTTGCCAATCAATCACTGGTGCCAGCTTCTCAAATGTGAAGTTTTGATGCTTTTCTTTGTCAAATATGACAACCAAAGATCTTTGGCATGTTGGGACATCACCAATTATAACATGGATTTTTCACAATTTAATGACATTTTATAGACAAAACGATTAACCAAGACAATAATGCACAAATCTGTGAGGGTATATTGTGCAAGCTCTCTTATTATGTGAAACATGCTTTGAAAAAAGCACCACGTACAACATGTGTCTAGAAAAGACAGTTCTGTTAAAATTTTTTTGGCAGACTCAATCAGAAATGAGGTCTGAATCAATACAATGAAACCATGAGACCAGCAAAGGTCTTCAAACAGCGTTATGGTCCGAAATAACAGCAAAACACAGTCTTGTTTTGGAACATGCTGACTGATGATCTCATCTGTCTCAGCAATTAGACTGTACACACTGTCTGTTTGGATTTGATTACCACTAACACTCAATTACAATGCAATTTACAAAAATTCAATTTGTGAAACAAGCTGCACTTTGGTCCATCTCTCTCTCACACACACACACACACACACACAGACACACACACCTCCTCTGTTCTGTCATGTTCCTACAGGTTTTCATTGCTAAACACACATTGTCAGTTCAAAGATGGCTGCCAGCTGTTGTCTGCTGATGGAGGCTGCCAGTGCTGGTGGGATGGTCAAAAGTTCAACACCACAGGAAGCTGGAGCCCCCCCTCCCACACACACACAGAAGTGCATCAGTGCACAGAAATTACCTCCGACAGACAGAAACGTTGAGGAAATGGACAACTCTCATCAGCGTCCACTGCTAACAGTAAAAATCTCTTTGATGATTTGTTACTGAGATCAAATGACCTTGAACGGTCTTCATTTCAATGTAGTTTAGTGCACTGAGGCTGCAGTGACACGATTAAATTCATCCTAAATGTAGTAAAAGTTAAGTTAACATCACAGAGACAGACGTCCAGCACTCAGGCGTCACCGAGATCTCCATCTGCTGCTCTGGTATGCACCAAATGGAAAGGCCTGACTTGGAATGTAGACTTGAGGGCACTAAGTTGGAGAAATTATGTCTGTGTGTCTCACGGGGAGTTAAAAGTTGTTGCACTGGTATCAAATGCCAGAAAGATGGTCAGTAGCATTGTGTGCATTTGCATGTAGGGAAACAAGGATTTGCCAGACGCTCTGCAGCTGTGTGTGTGCACACACACGTACTTGTGTGAGGCAATCCAAGCTCTTATCTGGCATTATAGTCAGGGTTTACCAAAGCCCCATCTGTCACTGCTGTGGAGTATCACACACACACATACACCACAACTAGGTCACAGGTTCAACAGTGGCCTGCAATCTGTGCACGTACCTGTGTGTGTGTGTGTGTGTGTGTGTGTGGGGGACAGTAGCCAGACAAATATGAAAATATTACTGATGGTCACGTGAATTCAATCCTGATTGTGTTCTTAAGCTGTCGGCGTGCAATCAGGGGTCACTGAGGAGATTCCATATCCCAACAGGTTTTCTATGACCAATAACTATAATTACAACTAATAACCTCCCTGCTTTCAGTACAGATACGGTCATCCAATATTCTGGTCGAGTTCTTTTATTTTGATCCAGCAAATTAAAGTTTCATCCTACATGTATGTCTTGGTAAGGCCAAGAAGGAGAACGTGATGCGTGCTTCCTCCATTCAGCAGCAGTAAGAAATCCAAAACAATGGCTTCAAGCCTGTCTCTGTCATTGGCACTGAGCCCTCATCTACTGAATAGGTGGTGGCATCATCATCTCAGCAAAACAACAAAACTACTGTCCCCCTCTGTCTGCAGTCTGCGCTGCCGTCACAACACACACAGGCACACAACCACTCCGAGGCCAGGTTCCCATCCGACGCTCGAATCTTGTATTCAAATCTGTTTCAAAGACAAACAATTACTTGAAATTCCATTATCTGGAATGACAAAGAATTCCTGAGTGTACAGATGAATAAATACATACGTAAATTGCATTGAGAAAATACAAAAACTAAGGAAATTATTTGTATTGGACATGTTGTTACTTCTCCCCAGTGTCAGACAATGTAAGAAATAAAAATGCAATGCAATGTTTCATAGTTATTTTACGCTTGATGAAAAATGATACGTCATCAAGTGAGCTCAAACACATTTGCATCGTCTCAAAATAAAGATAAAGAGAAGTTGAAAATCATGCTAAATGTTAAAGCAACAGTTGAACATTTTGGCAAGCATTGGCGTTCTTGCCAGAGTTACATGAGAAGCATGATACCACTCTCATGTCTGTGGGCAATTATGTGCCAGACTATTTCTTGGTTGGGAGAAGTTACTTACTGGAGTTGCAGTAGTTGTCAAAATGTTGAACAATTGCTTTAAGTGATTTTATCTCTATTACTCAATTCCTTTAAATGTCTAAATCTACAGGACTAAAAATGCTACCGTGGAGCACCAGAGCCAGGAGTTCACATGGAAGACACCAATTATTTTGCTGTGTTGTCAGCATTTGATAGCCAAGCAGCAATCAGACCGGCCTAGTTGTTGGTGCAGAGGATCACCAGGTTTTGTGCTAGCCAAAATGTCTGAATCTGTGCCACAATGGAACTGACCCTCCGCCTGCTCCAAGTGCATACAACAGACCTGTAGTCTCATGGAAATGTTTGTATATTTACACTCAAGGAGTTGTTGATTCATCTGTGGTGCAACTCACTAAACTAAAAAGCATGTACTCGCAATCTTGTGGGTTTGCATGCAGCTCCACCTCCACTCCTCTCTCTGCAAATTGAGTAAAAAAATAAAAAACGAGTGTAAAAGCTCAGCTAAAAAGGAAAAACAGCAGATATAACAGCAGCCTGTTTTTAGCTGCCTCTGGCCATAGCTACCAGTCATTACACTATGCAGAACAAAGGCTAACATGAAAGCTGAGGAAGACAGAGGGGGGGGGAGAAAATGACATACGCAGAGAGAAGAGAAGGAGGCAGCAAATGAGTGGAGATTCCAAGAGGACTGTGTTTTTACTTGCCCCAAAAGAAACTTGCAGCTGTAGGAAAAACCCGACACTACACTTTAACACAGTGACATCATACACTGGAAGCAAGACCTGTCTTCTATAAGGTCACTGAGGGTGTGTCGGATTCAATTGAGAATGTTTTGGGGGGGAAATAGGTAGAGAGGATTCATAACAATGACTGGATTTGTTTTATAATCCCCAACTCATCTTACCCCAAAATCCAAATATTGCTTTTTACCAATAGATGTGCAATTACTGACATCTTTAAGTGGATATGCAAGACACTTTCAACACTGTTGCACTCCACTGACGGTTTCTCCCAGCACTCTGATCTTGGCCGGCACAGAAATTTGATCGTCATCCGTTGATATGGTTTTGCATGTGTGGTGAAGTTGAGCAGGTCATAATCAAAAGGTTAGCGATCCACAAAAGAAACCGATCCTCCTCTTCAAATCTTACATGTAGGGCGTGATGACACTGCCGCAGGGTATGACATGCAGCAATTTTAGTTTATTTCAACTACGTTTTAATGTTTGCACAGTGTACATAATGCACTGTGAATGACAATAAATTGATTGAAAGCTGCTACTTCTGAGAAACGCACACACATGGATTCCCATCCCAGATTGCATTATGGGAGCTTAGCTGAGACCTGTAAACTTCTAATCTTGATTTGGCAAAAAGCAATGCTAGGAAAGGTTGATACCTCTGCACCAACTGCCTTCGCATGTTTTTGCGAGTGTTTGGCTGCATCGGCTCATAAGATAACCTCAGTCCATCTGCCAGTTAACAAACTCGATCGCTCTCTCTGCGCATGCACAACACAAAACAAAAACACACACACTCCTAAAAGAAGCCTGCAGAGGGCCAAGAAAAGCGAGACAAAATCTCTATGGATTGTGATCAACGCTGTGGAGCAAACATCAGAGCAAACAAAAGTCCACCAATGAACACACACACACACACACGCCAGAGTGGAAATAAGGGGAGGAGATGTTGACATTCAAACTCTCAAAAAGGGTTTTGTCCACCACGTTGCTCCCAACTGACAAGAGGAAACGCACTGTTAATGGGCTGAATGCGATCAGCATGCTGTCAGTGTGCTCTGCTGTGTACTGTACCGCGGGCTGGACAAACCTCACGTTAGCATGCAGCCCACTTCAACACACCTCAGGACAAAAACACACTCTCCTCTTTAGATTGGATTATGCAACCGTCTGATGGATAGTTACGCCTTCAGCATCTCCGGGCAATGAGACAGAATCAATGTGCATAACAAAGTCAGGTCATGTTCATTCATTCAGCTCATTCAAGCAAGGGACAAACGGCTTTTAACATCCATATATAAAATGATCAGAACAATAGATTTATTACAGAGTGATGATGACTGAAGTCTGTTGAACAGTTAGTCCAATATATCTTTACAACTAGAGGCAAGATCAGAATTTTTTTTAAATGATATTCATGGACCCCAGAACATGATTTATAATGCCGCTACTGAATCCTTCACCTCAGTGATCTATTTTTAACATGCAAAAAAGATCTTGTCAAAGACCTGTGACCAACATATGTAATAATAGGGACATTTTACAGCTGAAAAACTATGACTACTACTGACAAACTATATAATGGTAACACTAAATGACTTAGTGTCTTGTAACTCATGGTGCAACACTTATTATTTATATATATATATATATATATATATATATATAGACACCATATAAACTTACGGTAACTGTCAACCATTTTGACTGGACCAGACTGGGTTGAGTCTCCAGTGCCATACTGGTTCACAGCAGACACTCTAAAGATGTACTCATTGCCCTTGATCAGTTTGCTGGATACATATCTGCAGTCCATGATATTTTCAGCTAGCTTGGTCCACTGCAGGCGGCTGGTCTCTCTCTTCTCGAGGAAGTAGGATTTGATTGAGCAGCCTCCATCCTCCTCTGGTGGAAGCCAGGTCAGAGTACACTTCTCAGCTGAAATGTTACTAGCTTCAATGGGTCCTGGAGGTCCAGGCACATCCAGGACTTTCACCCTTACACGTTCTTCCTTAATGCCGAAGGGGTTGCTGGCAGTGATGGTGTACTCTCCTGTGTTCTTCCTGCTTGCATACTTGATAGCCAGAGTGGAGGTGGTGGGCGTGCTGGTGATGGTGATGATGTCAGAACTCTTAAACTCACGGCCTCCCTTCGACCACACAGCAGTTGGTGGAGGTTTGCCCACAATCTCGGAGGCTGAGATCACAATGGTGTCTCCTGCCCTGACTGATACACCATCCTTCATATCTTGATCAATAGTGATGGTCGGGGGCTCTGCAGAGAGGTCAGAAGAAAAATGCCTTATAATTGTTTACAGGTCTCATAAATTCAAATTTATGACAATATGACTATAAGGACCTGATATTTGTAAAACTAAAATTAAAACATTTCAAGGACCCACATTCAGCCAGATGTTTTAACTGCCAAACTACTAAAATTAGTTCACTTGTCAGCTTACCGTACTCATCCTTGCAGTTCAGAAGCTCAGTAGACTCTGAGGGAACACTGATAGCCCCAGCAGCATTTTTGGCCCTGATCCTGAACTGATACTGAGATCCTTCTGTCAGGTCTGTGACGGTGAACGCACAGCCCTGGATGTTGACATGATTGGCCTTCATCCAGGCCTTGCTGCCAGCCTCCAGCTTCTCCACCATGTAGCCAGTCAACTTGTGGCCACCATCATATTTGGGAGCAGTCCACATCAAAGTGACTGTGCTCCTGGTGACATTAATCACTTCAGGCTTCCCAGGAGGATCTAACAGAACACAAAGCAAATGCGTTGAAACATAAAACCCCCCCTACAAAACATGTTTTTAAAAATAGCATTTTCCATCTAAGTATTTAGTATTGTAATAAAAACAGTTCCCAAAGAAGAATGTGTGTCTTCACATTAGGACAAAAAATGTCCAATGAACTCACCAATAGGATCCAAAGCCACCACAGCCTCAGTGGCCCTGCTTGCCTTTCCTAGGCCCGCTATGTTCATAGCCATCACTCTGAACTCGTACTCTAGTCCCTCAATCAGGCCAGTGACTCTGCACTCCTTCACTCTCAGAGGAGTCTTAGTGGCCCGTTTCCACATCTGACTGTTAAACTCCTTAAACTCCACATGATATCCTGGAGAGAAACAAAATCAGTTCATCATGCTGATTGTTGTTTGCTATTTGCTCATCCTTAACTATATACTGATATCCATCACAGTCTGTTACCAGTAATTGGGGAGCCACCAGTGTCCTTTGGATCAGTCCAAGTCAAGATGGCCGATTCGTGGCGGATGCTCACTATTTCTGGAGGAGCTGGAGCCTCGGGCACATCTGGAGGAAGCAGAGAAAGAGGATTAGTTACATTCTTGCTCATGTTCTCATTCTTATAATTTGCATTAAAACGGTCACTCAACACAAAAACAAATTAATTTTTTTAATACAAACATGTATTTGAGTCTGTATCTATAAAACAATCTCCTCTGTATAAGACTGATAAAAGATTAATAATACTGAATAAAGCTACATTTCCCAATACAGCTCCATTATATTTTCAATTGATCCTTGTGTCATCGCCACAGGCAGTTCATTATTTTAAAATAATTTCCATTCTGTAAAGAAAAATGTCACTACACTCAAATCAAGAAAATTAGTTTATTTTGTTTTTTATAAAGTTGATTTCTTTTCAAAGGGGGTGAAGCAAATTGAACCCATCTGATTTTTGTGGCTTGATTTAAGAAACATTTACGAGTCAAGGGTTCACACTAGCATTTGAGATTTGTTTTTTATAGTAAATATTATCAAAGCTTCTGCAAAAATGGATTGATCACTTTAGAGGCTATAAAAGATATGTGACTGCCTCAGGTCAAAATATAGTTAACCAGCTAGGAGCCTTAGTTAGGAGTGTGATACTCACTGAATGGATGCTGGGCGATGACTGGGTTAGACCTCAGATACTCTCCAACCCCATACTTGTTTTCAGCGAACACTCTGAAGATGTACTCTATTCCGTCGTGTAGCCTGATCACCCTCATGGTGGTCTTCTGGAGGGCTGAAGCCACTGTTGTCCACTTGTTGTCCGTTGTCCTCCTCTTCTCCACGATGTAGTTGGAAACCTCCGCACCGCCATCATCTTTGGGTGGTCCCCACTCCAGGGTGATGCCGTCGGCGGTGATCTCGTCAAACTTTATGGGTCCTGTGCAGATGCCAGGTTTGCCGACCACCCTCAGCTGGAACTTGCAGTCCTTGGAGCCGGTGCTGTTTCTGACGTTGATGGTGTAGGTGTCAGCATCTCCTCTCTGGCAGTCTCTAATTAGCAGAGTGGTGACACCCTGAGACGCCTCCACGCATACCCGGCCGGTGTCTCCAAGCATCATGTCGCCTCTTTTCCAGGTGACGGTGGGGTAGGGCACTCCAGTGATAGGGATGTTGATACGCGTAGTACTGCCCTCCTTCACCACGTAGCAATTGTCCTGCAGACCACTTAGGTTGCAGTCAGGCAGCACTAAAATGAAATGGAATTTTCTCATGAGCAAATAGTGGGAAACATTAATTTTATGTTCTTGCAAAAAATCAACTACAACAAATATCTGGCAAGATAGCTGAGTCAGGCATATTTCTTACCAAACTGGTCCTTGGCGATGACAGTGAGCTCAGTGGGTGGTCCCTCTCCGGACTCATTGAGCGCCTTGACTCTGAACAAGTACTCCTTGCCCTCAGTCAGCTCGCCAATGGTGTGTGAGGTTTCCTTGCCCTTCTTGATCTGCTTCCACTTCTCCTCGCCTTCACTCTGCTCCAGGATATAAGCGGAAATGTGGCTTCCGCCGTCACTGATGGGCTTCTTCCAGCCCAGGATGATTGAGTTCTTGGTGGTCTTCTCGGTTTTGAAGTCTGTCACTGGACCAGGTTGTTCTGAAGGGGGATGTGGTTTGTGTTAAACAAGATGTGTTTAATGTAAACAGGGCTTTAGGACTCAAGACAAGTTCCTTCATAACAGATTCAAATAAAGTTGAACCTTTTCTGACTTGTGATATAATAGTATCACAGTCTTAGCCCCTGACCTCTTAGGTCCAGTTCTGAGAGTGTTGCTTGCTCATTTGTTTTTTTTGGTCCAGTTGCAGTCAGGGCAATATCCACTATTGTATTGAGTTAACATTTCTAAAGTCAATAACTAGTTTAGTCTAGTTTTTAGACTATATTTACTACTTTTTGGTCAACATGAATAAATAAAAGGATTCATTATTTCTCCACCAGGATTTTATTCCTGGCAGTGTCTAAAGAGCCTTGATGTTGAGAATTAAAATGTAAAAATATAAAGACAATATTTATATGATATTCCTAAAATATTGGTTACGGGACTTGGTTGAAGTTGAGTCCTCTAATACTTGGTATATTTTGGAGAATTTAAATAAAGGTTTAAAATTCATGATTCCATTTTTCCATTGAAATTTTGCTGAGTGTTGAATGTGAAAGCTACTTTACTAATCTGATCTAGTGGATCTAAAATAATCATATTATATTCTCTATAATATTATATATTTATATTCACTATACTGTACTCTACAATACTCAAAAGGTATTCCACTCTGCTGTATAAAAGAATTTAGAAAACAACAATTATGACTTGTAACTACCTGAGGCTCGCACGCTGCCAGCCGTCTCGCAGCCCTCTCCGATGCCGTAGGCATTTTCGGCCAGCACTCTGAAGCAGTAGGCCTGTCCTGACTCCAGGTTGGTGATCCTGAAGGAGATTTTGGGGCAGTCTGATGACACGCATGTCCAGGCCTTCCTCTCTGCCAGACGTTTCTCTACAATGTAGCTCTTAACTGGGCTGCCACCATCTATCAGCGGGGCGTCCCAGGTGATGCAGGCGTGGCTTCTGGAGGTCTCTTTCACGATCAAGTTCACAGGTGGTCCAGGAGAATCTGAGCAGGAGGAAAGTCAGAGCTTTTGTTAACTGAACTGAGATACAAATCAGGTCGTAGGTGCACATACTGTTAGTGAAAATATCTTATTATTCTGGGGAGGAAATACAATATTTTGTATCTTGTAGATGAAAACGTTTAAGATTCGCTGGTTCAGCAGATGTTTTTCTAGCTTGCTGGTAAACTATCATTTTTACATAAACCTTTTACATCTTCTGCTCAAAAATAATCATATTAGCATACTACTTTTTACATGATTTAATGCTGCCTTTCACTGTTCCAGCAAACACAGTTTACATCTGGGTACTTGATTGTAATCTATACATATAACCAGTGTTTCAACAACTGTTTTTCAATGTGTTACAGGTTCATAAAAGGACCTAACCTGCACTATAACTAAACTATATTGTTTAAAAAAAATTTCAACCACATTTTTCTTGATTTCATTTCACCTAACATACCAAACCCATGCTCACTGGGCTGTGTGTACTCCAACTTGTATTTTCTCATTATGTTTATGATAGACACTCTTACCGTGGACCTTGACCACGATGGTGTAGCTCTTGGAGCCGCTGCTATTCTCCAGCGACAGGACGTATTTGCCTGCGTCATATCTGTTAATGTCCTCGATCATCAGTAGGGTGTCCCACTCTGATGTCTTGATTAGCACTCCCTGCCTCTCCTTCAAGTTGGCGTCCACCTTTGTCCACGTCACCTTCGGTGCCGGGCGTCCTCTCAGTGGGACGTAGAGCCTCATAGTGACGCCGGCTCGAAGAACCAAAACCTTCCTTAGGTCGGCATCCAGCTCAGCTTCAGGAGCAACTGGAAGACAGACAGGAATTTAATTTTCTACATCTAATACAGTGTTATTTTTGGTTGACAGCGAGCCTGTGTCAGCTAGAACATAGTTAACATAAGTTAATCGAGAATGTTGGACATGAGCCTACATTAAATGAAATAATTTAAATGGCTGAAATTAATGATGATGCACAATGAAATATCCTTATATAAGAAATTAACCACTGAGGCAGAAACAAAGATTTCTATGATGCTAAATGTAGTTTAGATTTAGAGTTTTCTTGTTAAGTTAATCTCAGAGGACTTTATCCATAATAACTTGGAGTTTTACCAAAAAACAAAGGGGGAGTCTGTGTCTATTCATTCATTCATTCATGGGGCGGCTGTGGCTGAGAGGATAGTGCAGTAACCCCAGGGTTGGTGGTTCGATCCCAGCTCCCGCTGTTCGCATGTGGAAGTGTCCCTGGGCAAGACACTGAACCCCAAGTTGCCCCCGGTGGAGGCCAGCATGGCAACTGTGTCCCCATCAATGTGTGAATGTGTCCCCTAAATGTCTGTTTGTCTGCCCTGCAATTGACTGGTGACCAGTCCAGGGTGTTTCCTGCCTCTCGCCCAAATGTTAGCTGGGATTGCCTCCAGCCCCCCGCGACCCTTCGGGATAAGCAGTATGGATAATGAATGAATGAATAAAAGTGTTTTCATGTAGTTTTCTTACAAAGAATAGGCTTTCATTTCTTACATCACTGTGAAATACGTGGTTTTGGGTTTAGATTTGTAACAGTAGCTAAGCTGCTAGCTGACACTAGCTATCAAATTCACCATCTTGCATTGTTAGGCTGTCTTAGTAGCCTGTGTCTGCTAATTTTATTACATGTTTTAAGATGTACATTTCCTGCTGTTTGTTCTCTTTCCTCCTGCTCTCACTCTACTCCCCTTTTTCCCTCTTTCCCTCTCTCTCTCGCTCAACCTAACCGGTCGAAGCAGATCACTGCCCACCCACAGGTGGTTCTGGTTCTGGTTCTGGTCCTCATTCTTGTGACTGTCTCCTAGTGCTGCTCATGGTGGGAATTGTTGGGTCTCTGTACATATAGAGTTGGTCTAGACTTGCTCTATATGAACAAGTGCTATGAGATAACTTTGTTATGATATGGCGCTATATGAATAAAACTGAATGTTTTGATTAATAATGATTCACTAATAACCTGGTGCTCTCCAGCTAAAACAGGGAGACCAGTAGTTAACCCAGAAAATAATTCATTTAATTAATTTTTACTTAAGTACTACACCTGCACTGAACACGATGCATCAAGTGATAAGTGAAAATACTTGATTCAGATAACATCATGCTTAGGGGTTATTTATCCAAATAAAGTGGTATAATAAACAGTTGAGGAACGTACTTAGGATGTCCTTGGCCATGTAGTTTCCTGGGACTTCACTGGGCTCACTGAAGCCGATCTTGTTGACAGCGATGACTCTGAATTGGTACTCAGTGTTGTCCATCAGGCTTGTCACAAGGAATTTGGTGGCCTGGAGCTTTTTCGGGATGTTGCACTTGGTCCAGTTCTCACCGTCGGCTCGCTTACACTCAACCAGGTAGCCGGTGATCTCACAGCCACCGTCGTATGCTGGTTTGGTCCAGCTAAGGCTGATGGAGCTCTTGGTAGAGTCCACCACCTTGGGGAAGGCAGGCGGGCCAGGAGGATCTAGAGAATAATGGTAACGCATTTGTTATAATTCTCACATTTTATAAACAAAAAGTCCACAAATAATTTAATAGATTCAGAATAATCATTAGTAGCAGCCCTGTCTTTTTAAAGGCTTATTTTTTAAAGCACACACTTACAGACGGGGTCAACAGCCAGTGCAGCATTGGATGCGTCGCTTGGTTTGCCCAGACCCGCCTTGTTCATGGCGATGACTCTGAACTCGTACTCAGAGCCCTCAGTCAGCTGAATGGCCTTGATGGTCCTGTCGATAACCGGCCGTCGGTTGACCTTAGCCCAAGTGAGCTCAGTGGCCTCACGTTTCTCCACCATGTATCCCAGGATGGTGGCCTTGCCATCATTGGCTGGGGCCTTCCAGCTCACTGTCATGGAGTTCTTAGTAATGTTGGTGATGACAGGTGGCTCACATGGACCAGGAACATCTGATGGAAGAGAGAAGGTCATAAAAATCTCCCATCAGCGTTTGAGTTTACCTTATCTCAACAGGTAAAATGTGCTGTCTCTTTAATCAAATATTGATTAACGAAGTGAGTTAGCAGGGACTGAACTCATAAAAATGTAATTTTTAAAAACAGGTTTGATGAATGATTGACACATTGGCCAGGTCACGCATAATTTTAAATGCTCACACTAGAATGCTGGATGATAAATGAAAAAAGAGTAATCAATAAAGATTATCATCAAATCATTCTTGACACATTATTTGTATCATATATTGTATGTATTTGCAGAGATTTTAAATAGACCTCAGTGCAGTAAAGGTTTTCTTACAGTTTGTATCCAGTGGTCATTTCAGCTATAGAGATCTGAACGTACCGTATGGGTTCTTGACCATGACGGGGTCAGTCATGGTGGGGTCTCCCATGCCATACTGATTCTCAGCACTGACTCTGAACTGATATTCATGTCCTTCAATGAGTTTCTCCACTGAGCAGTCGGTGTTGTGTCCATGTATGTTGGAGGTGACCAGCGCCCAGTTGGCCCTGCTGGTCTCACGTTTCTCGATGATGTAGTTGGTGATCTCAGAGCCACCGTCTGCAAGTGGGGGCTCCCATCGCAGCTTAACACGATCAGAAAACACCTTTGATATTTTCACTGAGATAGGAGGGCCTGGTTTGTCTGCAGGGGAAACATTGGGAGGTTAGCTTCTTTGTTTATCTGTACACATAAAATGCTTGCTTATTCAGTTAATGATGTACATAAAATGCTTACAATGAAAGAACATTAAATATAACTTACCGAGCACTTTGAGCTTGATAGTTGCGTACTTGCTTCCATTGATGTTCTCAACGGTGATGGTGTAGTCTCCAGACTCCTTCCTGGTGACGGAGTAGAGCTCCAGCAGGTGGACATGTTTCTTCTGGGCCATCTTCATTCCCTCGGCGAGGACCAGAGGCGCTCCGTCTCTCTTCCAGCTCACCTTGGGAAGTGGCTTGCCAAACACCTCAGCATCCAGAACGACGTTCTCTCCGGCTTTCACCACAATCAGGTTCTTCATGTCAACGCCCAGTTCGACACGAGGAGGAACTGCACAGGAACAGGTGAGAGAATAATCATCATGATTTGTCAATAAAATAATCAGTCATAATATCCCTTGCTGTGTGGATATGTACCATTCTCTGCAATGACAGGGATGGGGTCGGACAGCTCGGACGGCTGGCTGATGTTGATGGCAGTCTTGGCGATAACTCTAAACTGGTACGGTTGTCCCTCCTGCAGGCCAGTCACTATGTAGCTCTCTGTCTGGATGTTCATGCAGTTGGCATTGCAGCGTGTCCACTTATCCTCCGGGAGCTGTATGTACTCCATGTAGTAGCCAATCAGCTTGCTGCCGCCATCATGCTTGGGACGGCTCCAGACCAAAGAGACAGAGTTCTTGGTCACATCCATGGCCTCTGGTTTACCCGGTGGATCTGAATGGAAAAAAAGGGTTGTACACTCAGTAATGTTGTCTAAACAAGGAAGACAATTGTAGGTTGAGTGTGAACCTGGTTGGTGTCATGGGCCTGAAAACAAAATTTCACAAAATTTCAATCTCACCATTCAAATAAAAGCTACACAAAAAAAATAAAGACTCCTTCTGTTCAGTTATTTTAAGATTGTGACTTCATAATGTCATCATCTCAAGAGAAGAAATGATGCTCATGTTTAGTCTTTAAGTCTGTTATCTGGAGATGGGATGAAAACTTTATCATAATTTTTGTGCTTTTGGGTAAGATGCTCTTTTAAGAAACTGGTTGAGAAAAATTAACACTTTCAGAATGCCACAGAGGACATGGGTAAAACTTAATCTTAATCTCACCATAACATATTAGTTTTGTAGTGATGCTTTATTGAAAGTGGAATTTGTCATTTTTATTTTCTTATTTTTCTTTAACAAAACAAATGTATGATGTTGAAGTCATGAGAACATTATGTAATGATCAGCTGAAGGACATTTTCATACCAATAGCAGTCCTGGCGGTGATAAAGTCGGTCTGCTTGCAAGGTTTGCCCTGTCCAGCCTGGTTGAGTGCAGACACCCTGAAGGCATACTCCAGGCCATCGATCAAACCGGTGCAGGTGTACTGGGTGGCTTTAACCACAGACTCGTTGGCCTTCATCCAGAGAAGGCTGTTCCTCTCCTTCTTTTCAATGCAATATCCAGTGATGGGGCTGCCGCCATCGCTGCTGGGACACTCCCAAGACAGAATGACAAAGTCTTTGTTGACCTTGTTGATCTGCAGGTTTCTGGGCTCGCTGGGAGGATCTTTGTGGAAAAACAAATCCGTTAGTACATCGCTCTAATAATGTTAACAGTAATGGGGCTAAAAATTTAATGTTTTGGCCCACACTAACCAAATGGATATCTGGCAATCATCTTCTCAGAGTAAATAGGCTCGGAGATGCCGAATCTGTTCTCGGCACGGACTCGGAAGCCATACTCTTTACCAGTTGTCAGTTTGGTAACTCTAAAGCTGGTTTTGGTGCAGGATGTGGACACTGGGACCCAGTCGCCCTGGCTGACGTCACACTTCTCCACAATATAGTTGGTGATGTGGCTGCCGCCATCTTCCTGTGGGGAGTTCCAGAGCAGTGTACAGGCATCAATGTCCAGTTCAGTGATCTCTAAAGGCGCTTCAGGGGGTCCAGGGATGTCTGCAGAGACACAGAGGATGAGTTATTAATGATGGCAATGATAGATAGGTACACACCTAATCAATGTTGCTATTGTTAGTATTCATCAATCACATTTTAACTATAATCTGTATCTTTTCAGTGTAGAACCAGCAGCTTTAACAGCGTTAACTGTTGTTCAAACTGACCCATGACAATGACTCTGAGGATCTGGTTGATCTTGGCGGAGCTGTTCTCGGCAGACAGGCTATAGTAGCCACTGTCCTTTCTCGTCACATTCTTGATGATAAGTGTGCAGGTCGTCAGTGTCTTTGTGACGGACAAGCGGTCAGAGGTCAGCACATCCTCGTTGCCCTGCTTCCACTTGCAGAGGGGAGGCGGTTTACCTGCCACAATAGCCTCAACCACCATCTTGGATCCAGCTCTGACTGTCACAATGTCGGGCATGATGATCTTAGGAGACACTGGGAGGAAGACGAAAAGCCAAAAGTTACTTTACAGATTAATCTGATGATAACAACTCTTCCATTTCGTTGGGAATATTTAATTTTTCTGGCTTCAAAGTTAGCACCAGTCTGTCAGTATAGTCTGAGGTAGATTTTGAGGCCGGTCTACTCACTGAGCTGCTCCTTAATCTCAAACACTCCCTCTGCCTCTCGGGCCAGGCTGACTCCCACTGAGTTCCTTGCTGCCACTCTGAACTTGTGCTTCTTTCCTTCCTTCAGACCAACCACCACAATGGTCAAGTCTTTAACCACAGAGTAAGGTGTCCACTTGTCCTCGGGTGCGCCCCCCTCCTGGTAGTCCACCACATAACCATTGATCTTAGCTCCTCCATCTCTGAGTGGCTTCAGCCAGCCCAGTGTGGCACTATTCTTGGTGATCTCCAACACTTCCATCTTCTTTGGAGGGTCTGGTTCACCTGAATGCAACACACATCATTTGTTAGGAAGAATAAAAACAAGCAAAAAAACAACAGGGGCAGAGGGTTTGACATTCTTAACCTTATTCACACAGTTTGTGGTGACACTCACTGATGGGGTCAACAGCCAGGTAGGACTTGGGCGAGTCCTGAGGAACTCCGATGCCATACTTGTTACAGGCTATGACTCTGAAGTAGTACTCGACACCAGGCGTCATGTTGGTCACCTTGAAGCTGGTCTTCTTAAGGTCCTCTGTACACTTGTTCCAGGTTTTCCTATCTACCTCCCGTTTCTCCACAATGTAGATTAGGATAGGGCTGCCACCATCATTCTCTGGTGGCAACCAGGACAGCTGAGCTGTCGTCTTAGTGATGTTGGTTGCCTCCAGGCCGCCAACGGGACCAGGAGTATCTGTAGAGGATGAATTTAAGAATCACTTTGATCATATGGTTTCCGTCCCAGTGAAAAATGTTCTTTAAGTCAAGTGCTTTCAAAATAAAGTTTGTCATTATTATTCTGTTTCTCACCAAGGACTTTGACACGGACAAACACAGCTTTCTCTCCAGCTGAGTTAGACAGAGTCAGCGAGTATCTCCCAGAATCCTCTCTGGTGCTCTCAGGAATGACCAAGAAGGACATGGTGTCAACCTGTTCCACATGTCCTCGTCGGACCACATTGTCCACACCCAGGCGCTTCCAGGTAACCGTTGGGGAAGGCCGTCCTCTGATCACAGCGAAAAGCCTGATTGGACAGCCTGCCCTGACAGCCAGGCCTTTCCTCAGACTGGCATCCAGGTCGATCTCTGGAGCCTCTGTTGCCATAGAAACACAGTGATGTTGAGATAATTTAAGTGTTAATGTTTACCATGTTATTAAGGACAATGGATTTATTTTATCACAGCTGCTGTTGGTTTTAGTAACTGTTCATTCTTACCAAGGATCTCCTTGGGGGAAACGGCCTCCTTCAAGTAGGCGTGGCGTCCCCAGCCCACTTGGTTTTGGGCAGATACTTTGAATTCATACTCCTGCTTCTCATCCAGTTGGCCGATGGTGAACTCTGTGAGAACCAATGGGCCATGGGTGTCAATTCTCTTCCAGCCCTCCGTGGGCTTTTCAGGGTCTGCCTCGCTTTTCAGCCTCAAGTCCAGGCTGTAGCCAAGGATGGGGGCACCACCATCATACACAGGCTTAGACCACGACAGGGTTATAGACGTCTTGGTGCTGTCACCCACCTTCAGGCCAGCAGGGGGGCCAGGGGGCTCTGCAGGTGGAAACAGTAAAACAAAAAAAAGTAATGAAATGCCAGAAGACATAGGGGAAAGGCCTTTCAAGTTCATCACTGACAACTTAGCTTCCTGTGCTTTACATGTTCTTTGGCTTGGCCACAAATCAAAAATGTAAACTGAACTGTGACAGCAACCGTAAACTCACCAATGGGATCTTTGGCTGCAACAGGTCTGCAAGGTTTGCTGGGCTCTCCCAGGCCAACCTCGTTCTCAGCCTTAACCCTGAACTGGTACTCATGATTGGGAATCACGTTGGTGACTTTCATGCGTCTCTCTGAGATGGGGCTCTTGGTGCATGGCACCCACCGCACTGCCCTCTTCTCTTTCCTCTCCAAAATGTAGCCGGTGATTGACTTTCCTCCATCATTCTCAGGGGGAGCCCAGACAACCGTCATCTCATCTTTACTTATCTGGATCACAATAATATTAATAGTGTGAGTAACAGAGAAACTTGTTTTTACAAGGTGGTACACTGATACCGATTTTAAGGCAGATACTGTGCTGAAATGATTTTCAGTTGAGCCAATTCTTGGAAAAAAATAAAACAAGGAGTATTTTACTTACCTTGGTGACCTCAGGGGCATCAGGGGGTCCAGGTCTGCTGAACTGAGTCTTAACAGTGACAGGCTTGCTCTCCATGGCAGGGCCAGTTCCCATCTTGTTCTCAGCTCTAACTCTGAAGATGTATTCATTGCCCTCCACCAGACGAATGACGTTGCAGTACGGTGTGACCACAGAGGCAGAGTACGTAGACCAGACCATCCTCCTTGTCTCACATTTCTCCAGGATGTAGCTATCCACCTCGCAACCCCCGTCATCCTCTGGAGCATCCCACACCACTCTGCACTTATCGGCTCCGATGCCGGTAATCCTGAGGTTCTTCACCGGGCCAGGGACATCTAGGACGTTAACGTTGGCATATGCTGTGAAAGTGCCGGCTGAGTTGGTGGCAGTGATAATATACTTTCCAGTGTCAGTGCGTCTGGACTTGATCAGAAGGAATTTGGAGTAGTCAGGGCCAGTCTCATAGCTGATTCTGGGGTTGTCTCCGACTGACTTGTCTTTCGTCCATTTGACCTCAGGTTGGGGCTTTCCTCTCAGGGCGGCCTCCATCCTGACCGACTCTCCTGCCTTCACTGTCAGCACTCCGGCCAGCTTCAGGTCAATAACAGGCTTCTGGACCTCCTCCTTCACCAGAATATCAGGAAGCTTCACCCAGGCACTCTCACCTCCTTCATTAACGGTCTGCACCCTGGATAGCAAATTATAGAGAATTATTAATTAAAAGTAATTTACATTAGATTGGGAAATACTCAAAGAAAAGCATTTATAAGCAAGGAAACACTCAGTAGACAGTGACAGAGCTAGGACAACAGTTTGTCATGTTTCTGTTATGTCTGGAAAAGCAGTAAGCAGTATTCTATCAAGTACATACACACACAGCAATCATGGTTAAACATATGCACATTTTTCTAACACATTCTGCACTCGGTAGAAGTAGCCTACCTGAAGGTGTAACTCTGGTTCTCCATGCGCTTGTCAGCCAGGAAGAAGGTGTCAGAAAGAGTACCAATGTTGAGTTTCTCCCACTCCTCAGCATCTTTTGCTACGCACTCCAGGTTGTAGGAGAGGTTGGGGCTGCCACCATCATAGTCAGGCTTCCTCCATCTCAAATAGACGTGGTTCTTACCAATGTCAGTGGCTCTGAATTTCTCAGGCTCACCGGGCTTCTCGATGGGGTTGATGGCCAGCAAAGGAGTCTTGGTCTCCACAGAGGGTCCTGGACCCATCTTGTTCTCTGCACAGACACGGAATAGGTACTCGTGGCCCTCGATCAGCTTGGTCTTTAGCTTACGATTGGTGCAGGTGGAGGAGATCATAGACCACATGCTAATGCTGGGCTCACGGCACTCCACAATATAGTTGGTGATCTCAGATCCACCGTTGTCCTTAGGGGCCTCCCAGTTGATCATGCATGAGTCCTTGGTGACATAGGTCATGTGCAGGTTCTGGCAGTGGCTGGGTCTGTCTAGCACATTGACTGTGATGGTGCAAGAGGCCTCTCCACCCTCATTTGAAACCTTTAGGATGTATTTGCCATGGTCAGCTCTTGTGGCCTCCTTGATCCTCAGGTGGACCACAGGGAAGTTCTGGATGATAGTGACACGTTTGGTGTTCTCCAGAACTGTCTCCCCCTTTGACCAAAGAACTTCTGGGTCAGGACGGGCCTTGATGTAGCCAATGATGTTGATGTTGTGTCCAACACGTACAGTGACATGCTCACGGCAGCTGGCTTCCATCTCAATTTCTGGAGGGATTAGGATATCCTGAGCAGTGATGGACTCTGGGATTTCTCTGGACTCTCCATCACCGATCATGTTTGAAGCAAATACTCTGAATCTATAGGTCACACCCTCCTCCAGACCCTTCACATTGTAGGCACACTGCTTGATGAAGTCATCCAGGTTCACTTTTTTCCATTCTTCAGTGTCTGCCTTCTTCATTTCCACAGTGTAGCCCAGGATGGGGCTGCCTCCGTCTTTGGTGGGTTTGGTCCACACCAGGTCAGCAGTGGTCTTGCTGTAATCTTTAACTTTTGGGTTGACAGGGGGGCTGGGAACAGTGATGGGCCTGCACGGTTTGCAGGGGTCAGAGATGGGAGAGGGGCCGCTGTAGCCGGCAATATTCTCAGCAAACACTCTGAATTCGTACTCATTGCCCTCAAACAGACCCAGGACTCTGTACCTCAGGTCCTTGCAGGGTGTCTTGTTGACACGGATCCACTTTCCTCCCTTGTGTCTGCGCTCAATGATGTAGCCAGCAATCTGGCTGCCACCATCAGACAGGGGCATAGTCCAGCCAAGTGTAACTGCATCCTCTGCGATATCGGAGGGCTGTGGCTTACCAGGCTGGCTGGGTGGCATGAAGGAGTGTTCAGCGACAGTGGGTTTGCTCTCCAGAGGTGCGCCGATGCCCATCTTGTTCTCAGCACGAATGCGAACAACATACTCTACTCCCTTCTGTAGACGAGTAATTCTGAGCTTGGTGGCGAGGCTTCCAGAGCTCACACCTCCCCAGGTCTCCTTGTTGGACTCTCTCTTCTCCACTATGTAGTTGGTGACAGGGCTACCGCCATCGTCCTTAGGAGGACGCCACTCAATCATCATGGAGTCTGGAGTGACCTCCAGGATGTTGACGGGTCCAATAGGAGCAGCGGGAACATCCAGGACAGTGACATTCAAGGCCACTGTTTTGGTTCCAGCTGGGTTGGACACGGTGAGCAGGTAGGTGCCAGTGTGGTTCCTGGTGCAGTCAATAATGTTGAGCACAGTGGAGAAGTTGTCAGTGTCGATCTTGATATTCTTCTGGCTGGTGATCTCCTCTCCTTCGATGGACCACTTGGCAGTGGGAACCGGGATTCCTCTCATGATAGCTGGCAGTCTGATGGTGGAGCCAGCCTTTACGATGATGCCTTCAGTGAGCTTAACGTCCACCTCAACAATTGGAGGCACTGTGTACATGCAGACCAAGGAGGTTACTCCATGCCACTTCACTCATTATATTCTAAAACACTGAAATAACCAATGTTAACTGACAAACAGTTTACCAAATAGATCAACGACATTTCTAGGATTTGAGCACCAACATTAAGAGTAACTGTTGATGCCAAATACCAATTCAAGGCACATTAGTTTGCTGATGTGGACTGTAATAAGAGCCACATCTACACCAATATTGATACTACAGAAAGTATTGGTAAATTCCAATAAAAACTGAAAACATGTTAATTTCAAAATTCATTGTATATGACCCAGCATAAACCTCCCCTGACAGATGTAGTGTTGGGGTTTTGTCCTGTATCTCACCCAGTTTCTCTTGGCAGAGGATAGGCACGGTGGTGTCGGGTCTGCTAAGGCCAATGGCGTTCTCAGCCCTCACTCTGAAGCGATAGGTCTTTCCTTCCTCCAGGCCAGTCACATGACTCTCAGGGATACTGACGGTCTTCCACTCATCCCACTCCTTCTCTCCCTCTTCCTGATACTCCACCAGGAAGCCTGTGATTTCACTTCCCCCATTGCGGTCAGGCCAGTTCCACACCAACCACACCTCAGTCTTGTCAACATCATCGTGGTGCAGGTCTTTTGGAGGACCAGGAGGGACTGGAGGGACGATAGCAAAGACATTTAGGAAGAACTGGTGAGTTTGAGCATTCACAACATAAACTCCACCTTTCTTGGTCCCTGAGGATTGATTTGCAATAAGTTTGTTTTTTCAGTAAAAAATGCTTATCAGAAGGACAATCCATTGAAAACAATCTCCACTATCTTCCACTACACAATGGCAAACCGAATTATGTGTACTTAATGTTGTCCATTTTGTTCTGTTGTCTCACTCCTTTGAAAATGATATAGTACATCTCAACAGATTTATCCTATGGGTAATAACTTTGAGTATTATGTATTTGTATTCTGTGTTAAAACACTCCGAGATCTACTCTCAGTACAACATAATAAACATTAATCTGCCGATCTGTGCTGTTACGTACAGAGTGGGTTCATTGCCTTGATGGCCTTTGGCGTCGCTACGTATTCACTGCGTCCATACTGGCTCTCAGCAGCTACTCTGAACATGTAGGATGTGCCCTCCATCAGGTGTTTCAGCGTCATACTGCGTTTCTTTGATGTCGAGCAGACAGGCACCCACTGAGTGGATGCAGTGTCTTTTTTCTCCACCACAAAGTTAGTGATGCGAGCACCACCGTTGTCCTCTGGGTCCTTCCAGGAAAGGTAAGCGGAGTCACTCCTGATGTCAGAAACCCGGAGGTGTTGGATGGGACCAGGTTTATCTGAAGAAAACATAGGAGGAACATCACAAAACTGTTGAGCTTGACTTTTCATTAGTGGAACATACGAAATGGAATTAACCAATCACAGTGAAGATTGATTATCCTCACCAAGAGCAAACACTTCTGTATTCAAGCTAAGAATGTTCATATCTTACCAAAGACCAGCACGGTACAGGTGGCGGTCTTGGATCCGACCGGGTTCTCCACAGTTAGGGTATAGTCTCCACAGTCACCACGATTACAGAACCTCATCTCCAGCTTGGTGCCTGCCTGGTTGGTCTCAATATCAGCCCTGGTGGGCACCTCTGCGTCATTCTTCTTCCAGGCAACGGTGGGGAATGGAACACCTTTGATGGTGGCCATCAGAGTGACGTGAGTGCCGACCATGGCCTTCACCTCTCGGGTCATTCCAGCATCCAGAATCAGCTCTGGGGCCTCTGAGGGGTGACAAGAGTGTAGAAGGACATGAGAGACATTAAAGGTGAGAATTACCAATCATTAATACTATCACATTTGATGTACATAACACTTGTTAAATCAGAGTTACAAGGTGGTTCACATAATACTGAACCACTGCAATGACAACTCACCAAGTCTGTCTTGCACTCTGATTGGCTCCTTCAAATTAGCCGGGTCAGACTCTCCGGCAGCATTGACAGCCATGACTCTGAAGCGGTACAGAACACCTTCATCCAAGGTGATCACCTTAAACTTGGTCTCCTGGCAGGAGTCTGGAGTCTGGTTCACCTGAGGACAGCAGCCAGACAAGATTTCAATAATGCATTTCATTCAAAGATTTAGAGAGATTGAAAAGATGAAGAGGTTAAAGGGGTCATTAAAATCAAAGGGTAAATCCTCTGGGCAGTACTGGTAATCTGCCTGGTAGTTTACATGGTAATTGGACAACTGCCTCACCTTGCACCACTCCTCCTCTCCAGCCTTCTGGAACTCCAGGAGGTAACCGAAGATCTTTCCTCTGCCGGTGTCGGCAGGTGGGTGCCAGGACAGAGTCACCGACTCCTTGGTAAAGTCGATGGCCTGGAGGTTCACTGGTGGACCGGGTTTCACTGAGGCAAAGGACAGGTAGGAATTGTTGTAGTGATTTGATTAATAGCAATTAAATTAAGTGTTGTAAGAGGTGAACTTACCGATGGGATCTTTGGCGAAGACAGGTTTGGATGGTGGGCTTGGGTCTCCGGCTCCCACCTCATTCTCAGCACTGACTCGAAACTCGTACTCACAGCCTTGCAGCAGCTCCGTCACCCAGTACTCCACCTTTGGATGGATTCTCTCTGTGTTGCAGCGAACCCACCTGGAAGCAGAAACATTAACAGTTAATATATTAGCCACTGAGGAACACGTTCATACTTTATTTTGCAGCCTTACTTTCACATTTTAGGGGGTTTATAGGGGCTAACATTTAGCCATGTTATCTTAGAATGTAGTGACTATGCATAACAATGCATAGATTAGACTGACCTTAATGGTCAGGCAGCATCATATCTTAAAGAGCTCATAGTACCCTATTACCCCACTAGAGCCCTGTGCTCACAGGATGCAGGGCTCCTTGTGGTTCCTAAAGTCTCTAAAAGTAGAATGGGAGCCAGAGCCTTCAGCTACCAAGCTCCTCTCCTGTGGAACCAGCTTCCAGTCTGTGTTCAGGAGACAGACCCCCTCCTCACATTTAAGAGCAGGCTG
>JAVQJF010115875.1:0-10161 GCA_036023855.1 Gadopsis marmoratus
ACACGCTCCAAATTCGGCTTGCATATGTATCGTCTCCAGACTTAAAAAAACTGCTTCTTCGAGGCTTGGCCTGGACATCGCGTCCTTCGCCATAAACAGGAAGTAGTTTATTACTCTGCCGTGCATTGTCCGACAGGCACCAAACTTTACGTACTTCATATCACCCCCGCCCTGAAGCCGACTGTACGCTCGTTGTCATCCGCGGTTATACCGCCACCTACTGACAGGAGGAAATGTCAGACTTTGTCCGAGATGCACCAAACTTCCCACGTGTGATACTCCCCTTGCCCTGATGCCTTTTAAATGGTCAATTGCATCCTCTGTCATAGTGCCACCTACTGACAGGTCGAAATGTCAGACTTTGACCGAGATGCACCAAACTTCACACGTGGGATGCACGCCTCAGCCTGAGGTCGACTGTACGCACGTTGTTGTCCCTGGTCACAGCGCCACCTAGTGACAGGGAGAGAAGTTGGGCATATGGGCTCTCAGCGCCCGAGGTCGCTGCGCACGTGCCCCGACGTGCACATGCCCCGACGTGCACACGCCCCGACGTGCACAGGTCTGCGAGGGCCCGTTCAACGCTGCTTGCAGCTTTAATTAAGATAATAATTGGATTTATCAATAGTGAAAATGATCGTTGTGTGTCAACATTTCAACAACAAAGTAGAGGAATATTACAACAAACAATAGTTACTGATATTTTCTGCCATTAAAGTTGAAAACAATTTCCTGTGTTTAGGTTTAAGCTGATGGACCACCTGCCTCAGCTCTTCAGTCGGCTCCACTCCAGTCAGTCCAGTTTGGCTGATCGTGAGTCGCAGCCTCTGAACGTGTCCAGGAGGAACTACTTCAGAAGTAAGTCTGGACGCTCGCTCTACGTTTCCATCTGCAACATGCACCAGCACATCAGCCAGAACCCTGACTGGTTTGAGACGCAGCTGGCTCCTTCAGGAGGTTCCTCGGCCTCTGGCTCCTCCTCGAAACATCCTCCTCTCCCCGCTGACCCGGCTCCAAGCCCCCCTCCGAAGTCGTCCTGCTCCTCCTCCTCGTCTCAACCCGAGCAGACGTTTGACTCCGGCTTGGTGCTGAATGAGGTGGAGGTGAAAATGCCGCCGTTGGATGGCGGAAAGGGAACGCAGAGGAGGAACATGCTCCTGCTGGCCCCTGGCTCCAGTCCCAGTCCAAGTCCTGGTCCCTGTCCCAGTCCAGTCCTGCCACATTGCTCTCTGTCCATGCTGGGATCCACTTCAAGGTAAAGCAAGGTGTAATACCACTGTAGTTTTGTATTGTTTTCCTGTGAACAATAAAGCTGAATTTCAGTGTTTTTTTCCAGGTCATCTTGATGCAATACTCACATGCCTGTTAGTACACTGGAAGAGTTGTGGGTCGCCGTAATCATTCCTCTCCCTGCCGGATGTGAAGTGTGACACCAGTGTAATAGAGGACATTAAGCTATTTATGTTGATGATGGTTGAACTTTTTTAAACTCACCATTACACCTTCACTGCAAGACTGTAAAAATATTGTTTCTTTTGTTTGGTGTGACCTTCACTGCTGGTGGTCACTGAATCCATTAAAGCTCCAGGGTCCGTCACTGACATCACATGCTGGTTAGAGTGAAAATAGTTTGGACTCCGCAGCAGATAGTATGAGACCACTCGTCAGTCTGACTGCTGCTGCTTTTCTGCTCCTTCAGGTCCACTTCTGGTGTATCTGGACTGTTACCAGAAGGATCTTCCTCCTCCTCCTCCTCCTCTGCTCCCTCCATCCTCCAGAATGGGGTCTGCCAAGCTCCCGCCCAGGCAGAAGAAGGCCATCCATCCCCTCCAGAGCTTCCTCCTCCTCGTGATTCGGGCATCTATGATTCATCCGTCCCTTCCTCAGAGCTTTCCATCCCTCTAATGGAGGGACTTTCACATGACCAGGCTGACTCCTCCTCCCTGGCTGACAGCGAATCATCTTCTTCTGGGCTGGGTAAGGCTGGCTGTTTGACAAACAAACAATTCAATTATCATTCTATACTAGTATTCTATGTTATGACGTCATTTTAAATCCTTACATGTCATGTGACATATTCTGTACTCCAAAGGCAAAATAAATGACGTCGCTCACATCTGGCCGCGTGTCTTTCAGGTGACGAGGAGCCGCCTGCTGTCACGTCGCTCCACTGCAGCGCTGCCACAGTTTGTAAAGCTGAGCTGCACCACCACCACCTGGAGCACAGTGACGGACTCGCACCTGTGGCATCGTTGTAGGTGACGCCTCCTGTCAAAAGAAGACAGGAGGAGAAAAGAAAGAAATCCCATCGTCATGGAAACAAACCTGGAGTGAATTAAAAGGTTCACCAATGGAAATTACAGTACAATGGAAAGTCAGTAGTAACTATGGTAACAACTGAATTCTAGAACACTGCTTCCTGGTAATTACCTTAACCACTGCATTCTACAACATTGTTCCCCACAAACTATGGTAACCTCAGAATTCTCCCTGGCAACTGTCATAGCCACAGAATTTTAGAATCAGTAGTCCCTGGTGACTATGGTAACCACTGCACTCTAGAACAATAGTACAAATAACTATGGTAACCACTGAGTCCTCAGCTCCCTGTTAACTATTGTAACCACTGTGTCTAGAACACTCCCCTGGTACCCATGGTAACCACTGTGTCTAGAACACTCCACCCTGGTACCCATGGTAACCACTGTCTTAGGAACACCCCGCTGGTCACCTTGCCTGGATGATGTTTGAAGGAATGGATGTCCAGGCGCTGGCAGTGCTGACCAGGTCAAACCAAAGAATGCCCATGCACTGCGTCTTGGTTGATTGACTGACTGCCGACTGAGATGATGTTTGGTACCAAAACACGATCCGGAAACAGACTGTCTGTTCAGGTTCTTATGGACGCAGAACACAACAGGAAGACACAACAGGATCTAAGCAGCTTCTGTTGTTCTGTTATCCACACAGATGACTTCACAAAAGCTGCTGAATGTATCAACCAACACCTTAAGGACATCGATAATATGGCAACATTCCAACTCAGAGGTGATTTTTTGTATAATTTTCAATCAACATTTAGGAGTAAAACCTTTGGCAAAACCAAATATTCATCAATGAATGCTGTCCTTTGAAAATATGCTTTTTTATAATCGGATGAGCATTTTTCATTATAAAGTGTTTTTCCTCTCATGTGTTAACAACATACCTTATTTTAAACTGTTTTCAAGACGGAAATATCTTCGAAATGTTTGTTGACACTGATTCATCGTTAAAGCAGCAAAGTACCATGACGACCACTGCCTGATCATAAATCATTTAACTGTCAAACTGTTAAAGAACTGTCAAAAACTTACTAAAACCTGCTAATGTGATATAATATGGTGGAAGAATTTTGTGTTAAATTGAAATGTAGTTTTATTGAATTGTATTTCATTTTAATTCACAAATTAATTTGGCCAGTGGTGCCACTCCTACACCATAATGTATTGAATACTGCGGTTACATTATTAAGCTTGTGGTTACATATTTTAAAGTATTGAATATTAATGTTACATTTATAGTTATGTATTTGTTAATGCTTTATAATCCTTTTTTAACATTGTTGCAGGAAACGGCAGTGATGAGGGCATTATTAAAAGTGACAGCAAAGTTTAAAAATTATTTAACCACTTTAAAGATGCCTCTATGGAAGCCCATTCCTGCCAGAACAAGACACAAATACGCGAAATGTTGTCAAATTTGTGATGTCACATTTTTGATCTACAAAATCGTTACAAACTCAAAATTATGCAGCAAAAGTCAACATTCTGAATTTCAAATGATCAGAAAATAAGTCATACATTTTTACTAAGTCAAAATTATGACTATAATGTTGGCTCAAAAAGGAAAAACCTTGGGCTTCCATACACTTTGCAATTTATTCATAACATATTTCATATCTGACACATGTAGAAAGATGATATTACGGTCAGTTTCCCAGATTCAGTCATTTTGTTCTCTCTTCTGGATTGAACCATGTGTTCCCTATTTAAATTTTTATAAACTTATATATATTCTGACTCAAATGTTTGAGTTTCTGCTGAAGGCAGCGCGATGACTTCTGGTTCATCTACGGGTTTGAGTTTGTTGGAAGGGAAGATTCAGCATTTCCTAGCTGTAAATATTATTATTTTTTCCAGGAAATGGCTGCTCTGCTTCAGTTTTGTATAGTTAGACTGTTGTTTTACTATTATTTCTAGATTTTCTAGGAATGTACTGTTTTATAGTACTTTAATGTAGGTAAAAGATAAACCCATCTAATAAAAACGTTCCTCTTTTCATCTGTTTGTTCAATCTCCGTTAAGGGTTTATGATTATAATAAGCTGTTTTTTGCAGTTGCTTAAACCAGGTTACTAACATTGTAAAATAAATTACAATATAAGTCAAAAAATGTGCTCATGCATATGTTTTAATTTGTAGGAAGTTACAAAGCTGTCGCAGAAAGTAGTTTATCGGGTAAGCAGAAGGATAAATACTCCGTAACTAAGTATTTATATTGCTTTACGGCTGGTAATCATCTTTCATTTGCTTCAAACTGACTAACAAGTTTAGTCTTTAACAGTTAAACACACACACACACACACTGACATAACAACCAGCAGACAGCTGTATAGTGTTTGAGCTGTGAAGCATCAATGCTTGAAACAACAGAAGCCTCTAAAACTAACAGATGGTCGTGCTCAAAGGCACACAGTCAGCCAACTGGTGCACCTTCAAAATAGGTCTTGTCACTGTTGGGAGTCAGGCTGCAAAGAATATCATTTACCTAGTAATCTGCTAATATTTTTTTTGTGTACTTTGTATAGCTTCCATTACTGAAAGGCAGCATTGAAAAAATTTGATCAGGTTCATCATCTTGTTTATTTTTTGATCAGATAGTTCCTGATCTGAATCGAGCTTTTCTCAGTTTATTTCGACTTGTATATTGTCAGAGAACATTCAACCTTTTGAGCAAAATCATACTGATATTTCTCAAAGTCATGTACTGAGAAAAGTAATTTTGTTTAATGGTTCCAAACAGCAAGTGCTGTTTCAGCACTAGAATCTAAAATACCATGATAAATTAAATTGATGACTGAATTAAACTGTTATTCCTGGCGTATTTAGAGAATTTTGCTGATTTATTATCTGTTGATCAGCAAATTGAGTAAATGACTAATAGAGAACATTTCTTCCCAACTGTCTCCTATTTCTATTACATATAACACAGATCTTATTAAGTCAGTCTGTTATTTAATGGGTAAATATATTTACTAGCTGGTCATTTTTCACACACAAGTACATTTGAGGTACTTCCATTAGGTGCTACTTTATACTTCCACTCCACTGCATTTCACAGGGAAACTTTGTAGCTTTTACTCCACTACATTTATGTCACATCTTTAGTTACTAATTACTTGTTACTTTGGAGGTAAAGACTTTACACAGAACACCAGTAATAACTTTCTGAAATGATGTTAAGGGTTGAAGTACCAAATTGTAATGTGTACAGCTGTGGTGTGAGGCAGTGGCGACGGGCCCTGGTGCATGCTAGTTGCTGGTTATGAACTGCACAGACCTGCCTGCGAATATATATTTTGCCAACAATGTGTCGGATTGTACAGTCGAATAAGTTTCTCAGGCTATTGTATTGGAGTCGTAATAAGCATATGATTTTGTAACTCATTCCTATTGACTATTAAACCCCACCTTGACAGTGCAACCGCACTGCCTGCACTGTCTATATTTACACCCCTGGTATTTAAAGTATTGTAGTTAAAATGAACTCCACCTCAACCAGCTGCACTGAGAGTATAGTAACAATAGTATAGTAAGGACAGAAGCCATTCTGCTGCCTAAGGAGTGCTTTTGCTTTTGCTTTTGCTTTAGGTACTTTTACACCTTTATGTAACTGAAATGTTGAATGCAGGACTTTTCCTTGTAACAGAGTATGTTTGTATTTTTTCATAAGTAAAAGATCGGAGTACTTCTTCCACCGCTGGTCATATTCACCTCCGGTGGTCAACTCATTCGGTGGCTCTTATTTTGAAGGTGCCACCGGAGGTCAGGTCTCTGGCTGTTGCGCGAGCTTGACGCGTTTCATTACTCGCGGCTTGTTGCTCCGCTGAACCTTCGGACCGCAGTTTGACTTTGACTTTGTTTCAGAAGAGCAAAAGTTGGTTTTCACTCGCCGGAAACGCGACAGCAGGCGGAAGCAGTTCGGTTCAGCGCTGAGCGTCGTTCTTCTCCTCCTTTTAAAATCAGCCGATTGTGGATCTCTGGTGGATCTCTGGTGGATCTCTGGGAGGAGCTGCAGCCCGATGCAGGCAGGTGATGGATGTCAGCGGGGTTCAAGGTGAGAAGAAGCTGCACTCAGACCCTCGAAGATTAGTTTCGGTAAAAAAACGACAAAAACACCCAAAAAACCCCCAATTACAATGGGCGTTTTCTGTTAAGAGTAAGAGAAGAAGAATGTGCAGAGGACTGACAGGGAGTTAACTCTTCCTCCGCCTGTCTGTCTGTTACATGATAAAAGCTGTTTGGTCTGTTCACTGTAAAATGACATGTGGTCGAGAGACCCTGAAGCATCCTGTCTGTTAGAGAGAGAGAGAGAGAGAGAGAGAGAGGAAGGCAAGAAAAGATTTTGGTTTTATTGCTGCTCTCTGTGAGTCACAAGTTTGCCTGAGAGTGAATAATAGTCTACACACACACACACGCTCACACACACACACACACACAAACAAGCTCCTCTGTAAACAGCTGGCAGTTTTTATCTGGTGTTTTGCTAAAAGCCTGCTGATACTGTGACAAGTGTTGATACCACCCTGCTGATACCACCCTGAAAATGCACTGAGAAGTAAAAGTCCTGCATTCTAAACCTTTCGTGAGTAAAAATGTGGAAGTATTAGATTTACTGAAAGTACTCATTCTGCAGTACAATGCTCCTCCCTCTTATATCTGATGTTCCTGGGTTGATATTTGTGCTGTATGTTGCATTTTGCTGATGTTTAAAGTTGGGCCAAGTTGAACTCCTTTACGTACCGTTCGTACTGGTAGTTCAATCTACAGCGAAGCATTATGGTCTGTAAGAGGATCATATGTCTGCTGTCCTGTGAGAACCACGTATCTCTAAAACGTCCAGCTGATTCAAGTCGGGGTTGAAAGAGTTTGTTTAGCTTAAGAAGGAGGATCATTTTCTAAAACCATTCAGGAACTTAATCCTTCGGTTTATCACAAACATTCACATTCAAAATCCCCAAAATACGGAGATACGTGGTTTTTACTGCACAGGAAAACAATTGCACTCTGAAAAGTATAAAGCTGTCGGACACATGAGGTGGAGTGAAAAGTACAATTTTTCCCTCTGACATGTGGAGCAGAAGCAGAAAGTTGCATTAAACGGAAAAACTCAAAGTACAAGTATGTCAAAATTGTAATGACGGTCAATACTTCAGTAAATATATTCAGTTATATTCCACCTCTGGATACACAGTCATAGGAATAATATCATCAGCAACGTTATCAGCAGCACCAGTAAAAACACGCCTAATGCTGCAAAACCGACTGCCAGAAGGGATCCAGAAAGAATCCAGGCACAAGTTTTTACATGTGAAGTGATAACTACACACACGCACACGCACACACACAAATTAAATGTGTAATAACTATCTAAACATTTATTTTTATTTGTATAAAACCCACTGGCCCCAGAAAACCAATAATATTAAATGACAAACCTGTGACGCCTGACAAATTGACGTCTTCTGTCATCATCATCGACTCTGGGATGGCAGGTCAGTTTAAACGGAGCGTGACCCGGCATCCCTCAGAATAATAAGTAAAAGATTAAAGAGCCTTAAATGTGACTTTTAGGGCTGCAACTATCGATTGTTTTCACCACGGATTAATCTGCCAGTCATTTTCTTGATTACCTGGCTCATTATTTTGGTCTAAAAATGTCACAAATACGTAAAAAATGCCATTATGTTTTCCCACGGCCCGCGGAGACGTCTTCAGGTGTCAAAGATACTGTTTACCATCATGTATGACAAAGGAAAGCGTCAAATCCTCACATCCGAGAAGCTGGATCCACCAAATATTTCGTATTGTTGCGCTTAAAAACAAAAAGACTAAATCTATTATTTGATGATGAAAATTGTTGCAGATAAACTTTCAGTAATTAATCGATGAATCACTGCAGCTCTAGTGCCTTTCAACGCACCTTTTTGAAGCTGCATTAATTGAATTGTTGTGGCGACCCAAACGGTAAATGGGTCCTAAAAGCAAAACAGAACTAGCAGCTAAAAGAGGCTAAAACACCAGCGAAAGACTCTGCTTGGAGAAAGGTTTGTTTGCACAATGGGGGAAACATACCGTGCAAAATGAATACAGAAGGACCAAAAGTGCATTGTCCAATGACACGCATGGATGATGTCATGTGAGTATTTCTGTACTGTCGACTCTGCAGCCTGCACCCACTGGATGCGTCATTATGCAATTTCTTTCCCGACCCGCTGTAATGATCTACCCAAACCCCCCCCCACCATTACATTGCCAACAACTGCAGAATGTTTTAAAGACGGAGCCCTTGTGTGACCTCTCGCTGAAAAAGCTCTAAGCAGAGTCACTCTGACTTCACACGCTGCCGTTTGATTTGTCCTCCGTGTCAATGCGACCGCACAGTCGTGATGACAGACGAGGAGACTTGAAGCGGTCGGGAGTTGATCTTTGGAGGAATGTGGTTCTGCTGCAACGGGGATGTTGTTCAGGTGATGTTTGTTCGGCTGCTTTGTAGCAGCAGTCTGAGGCCCTGCTGGTTCCTGCAGGCGTGTGTGTCAGCAGCATTCTGTACAAGGAGTAAAACCATCACGTTCTGGTCTTTTGAGTTTTGAAATCATAAATAAGACCAATGAGGTTTACGGATAACGAGTCGTGAGTGAACTGAGGACATTTACGGCGACAGTGAAAGCAGATGAAGGTAGTCTGTGAGAATGGGGACGTTATTCACTCTCAAAGCACTCACATTAAATGTTGCAACCTTTTTGGGGAAAAATAAAAAAACACATTAACATACGGTGCGATCCCCACAGTGTGGCTGTGAAATGTTACACTGATCAAGACTCTGATTATAAAGGATTTCTTGCATTGTAGTGAGAAGAACTGCGTCATTTAATACAAATCGGAAACATACAGTCATGTAAAAGTGGACCCCGTGTAGCCGATTGGTGGTTTTTAGTGGCGTCTTATTGGGGGATGTAATGTGGATTTATAAATGTGAAACTGGTTTCGACGGATCTGAGGATAGCAGCTTATGCTTTTTCTATTAAAGTAGTTTTTTTTACTCAAGTAGTTTTCTATTTCACAGGTCCAGCTGTTAGAACTGGACCAAATTTAGTTAATTATTATTAGTTTGAATGTCATTTGATGACAACATTTCCAACATGTATGAAGGTTCTACAGAACTTCTCGAACGGGACAGGTTTCTCGACAAAAGCACGCTCCACCCAAAGTCCACGTACTCGCTTGTTCTGATTCTTGTTCTCCCAAGAAAATAACAAATCCAACAATCTGTTCGTCCGTCTCTCAGTACGTTTCTATTTCCCTTTGCTGCCCTTTAGTCCCTACTGAGGACACCAACCTTTATAAACAGCTGACAGATATATAGTGAGGTTCTTTGAAAAGGCTCAGTAATTTACTAAAACAGCTGGTCGCTGTAGTTCTTAGCAAATGTTACTCAAAACAGGAGGAAATTGTGCTTTTGTTGTGGACTGTTTTGAGCGGCGGATTAATACACGTTTGGTGCTCTGGCGCGTGTTTCCAGCAGCAGGACGGCGTAGTGCGGCTCACTGATGTGCTTTTAAGAGTTTTTGGACGACAATGGAGCTGACAGAGAGAGAGAGAGAGAGAGAGAGAGATTATAATCAGACGAGGGGTAAAAGATGCAACAAGAGAAGACGGACTAAGAGAGAAAGCAAGTGTGTGTGCGTGTGTGTGTGTGCACATCCAGGGTGGGATGATTTGCGTTATTTGAAAAAAAACACTGCAACTCCCAGGAATGAATGAGTCACACACACACACACACACACACACACACACACACACACACACACACACACACACACACACACACACACACACAC